>MU672617.1:34864-51278 GCA_026770625.1 Nicotiana glauca | reverse complement strand
TGTATAGGCATGGTGACGAGTATCTATACACTGGTGTCGAGCATGACCGTGAGTCCTGAATTGCTAAATTATCGAATTCTTAATTGTTGTTTATGAGGACTTGGTTGGAAATCTTTAAACACTGAGCCGGTAGTTGTTGAGACTGAGCATTGATTTAAATATACTAAGTAGAAATTGAATAAGTTTGGTTATAGCTGGATCTCCCTTGCCGGGATAGTTTATTATATTATCTTGCTCCCTTGCCGGAATTATTTTGTGAATTGTGTTGAAAGAAATGAGATCGTGTAGCATGCCGACCACTTATATATTATGAGATGGGATCGTGTGGTACGCCTACCACGTGATATTATGAAATTGGAGCGAGTGGTACGCCCCACGTGATATTATGAAATGGGAGCGAGTGGTACGCCTACCACGTGATATTATGAAATGGGATCGAGGGGTACGCCTACCACGTGATATTATGAAATAGGAGCGAGTGGTATGCCTACCACGTGATATTATGAAATGGGATCGTGTGGCATGCCGACCACTTATATATTATGAAATGGAATCGAGTGGTGCGCCTACCACGTAATATGTTGAGAAATGGGGTCGAGTTGCACGCCTGCAACGAGAGGAGATAGAAACAAGTGAAAGTAGTTTGTTTTTCCTTATTCTGTGTTAGAAGAAATCAAATATAGTATCCTTGTTATTATTGATATTCCGTTCTATCTGCTACCCCTTAAGCATGTTCCCCTCCCAGTATTAATTGTTTACTTTCCGCTATTACTTTGTTGCACTTGTATATATATCTGCACATGTTTATTCGGTAGTCTGGTCTAGCCTCGTCACTACTTCGCCGGGGTTAGGCCAGACACTTACCAGCACATGGGATCGGTTGTGCTGATGCTACACTTTTGTGCTTTTTGCACAGATCGCGGTACCTGAGCACCTTTTGGACCACAGCAGTAGCACGTTGAGTAGGAGCTGACTTCAGTCCAGGGACTACGAGGTAGCCTAGCTGGCGTTCGCAGGCCGAAGTCCCTTTTCATATTTTCTGTTTGTTTTTATTGTACCGAGACAAACACGATGTATTTTTTTCTATTCAGACTTGTTTGTAGCATTCATTAGTAGTCCGTGAGATAGCGACTCCAGTCTTGGGTAGTGAAATGTTAAGCTTCCACATTTTTGGTTTCCGGTTATTTATGCTATGAAAGACTTCCGCTTTTATTTAAAGGTTTATTATTGTTATTACTGTTGTGTTGTTATCCGAAAAGGTTTTAATGCTTGGCTTGCCTAGCTCCGACAGTAGGCGCCATCACGACTCCCGATGGTGGGAAATCTGGGTCGTGACAGTACTTGCCTTACATGTTCGCGAGTGGCCTACACGAACGCGAAGAACAAAATCCCTAAGCACTAAACAGCAGAAAACCTGCAATTTTTCTTAAGTCAAAAACCTCCCGAAACACACCCGAGCCCTCGGGGCTCCTAACCAAACATACAAGCTAGCTCAATGACATCATACGAACTTATTCGTGCGATCAAATCGCCAAAATAATCTCAATAACAACGAATTAAACCTCAAAATCAAAGAATTTTTCTCAAACTTCATAAAACATTAGATTTTGCAATTTAGGTCCGAATCACGTCAAACGACATCCGTTTTTCATCAAATTTTACAGAAATGTCTTAAATCATATATAAGACCTGTACCAGGCACCAGAATTAAAATACGGGCCCGATAGCACCATGTTCTAATCAAATTTCATTAAATAATTTTAGAAAACAAATTCCTTTAAAAAATTATTTCACGGGCTTCGGACCTCGGAATTTAATTCCGGGCGTACGCCCAACTCCCATATTTTCCTACATACCTTCCGGGTTCGTTTACCCAAAACGTTGACCGAAGTCAAATTAATTCATTTATTAGCCAAATTTTATCATTTTTCACAAATTTTTATATTTAAGCTTTTCGGCTACGTGCTCGGATTGCGCACGCAAATCGAGGTGACTCTAAATGGGAGTTTCATGGCCTCTGAAATATAGAATTTAATTTAAAAGCAAGTGATCATCACAATTTATTTCAACTATGTATTTTTTATAACTTTTTAGATGCCTTGATTATTTATTTTAATTGTATGAATCTTTATTTTCAGGTCAAATTCAAAAAAGATTAACTAAAACTTGTATTAGTTTTGGAAAATAAAAATATTTAGCCTAAATAATATAGTTATATCCAAGTTTTATAATACATTTTATTCGAAAAAAAGTATCTAAAAAAGTAATATTCTTAAAAAGGTAAAAAAAAATATTTTTTAAAAAAATGACACATAGACAGAAAAATCCACGTGGCAGTCGAGTGCACCCACACTTTTTGTCACATCAGCGTCTAGGGGGTAATGACTCTCAAAAGGCCAACTTGAGAGGGGTAATTAAGATCGGACATAGTTCGGGAAGGAAACTAATAATCTAAGCCAAGTTTAGGGGTGACTTAAGGAATTTTGCCCATCCAAATCAGTTTATGTACATAGCTATAAAAAGAACTAAAAATAGTTCAAACTGCCCCTAAATTATTGAAATTTTTTAAAAAATACCCTTCATATACCTATTGGGCTAATAGTACCCCTCCATCTACCTTTTTGGTTTACTTATGCCTTTTGACCGTTAGGTCAATGCTGAATTCAAAATAATTATTATTCGTTTTGTAAAACTTAAAAAAAATATTTTAAAAAATATTTTTATTTTTTTAAACTAATGCACCAATAATCCACTAATTTAGTAAAGTCTTCTTCTTCTTATTTTTTTTAGTCTATACAAAAAAAATTCAGTTTTTGCAAAAAAAATAAATCATTTTTCAGTATTTTTAAAGCATTTATTTTGTAAAAATTGAAAAAAATTGTAAAAACAGAAAAAAATGTTTTTAATAAAATATTTTCGTTTTTTAATAACTGAAAAGAATATTTTCAACAAAATATTTTCGTTTTTGAAAAATATTTTTTTTTCATTTTTTTGGGTTTTTTAAAAAAACAAAAATATTTTTTCTTTAAAAATACTGAAAAAACAAAAATAAAATGAAATTATTTAAAAAAATGAAAAAAAAATATGTTTCAAAAAAGATATAATATTTTATTAAAATAATTTTCTATTTTTACAAAAAACAAATCAGTTTTTACAAAAAACAAATCAATTTTTACAAAAAACAATGCTTTAAAAAAATTGAAAAAAATGATTTTTTTTGTAAAAACTTAATTGTTGTTTGTAAAAATTAGAAAAAAAAAACTTTACTAAATTAGTGGACTATTGGTCCATTAGTTTAAAAAATAAAATTATTTTGCAAATTTCTTTTTAAGTTTTACAAAAAAAAATTATTATTTTTAATTTAGCATTGACATAACTGTCAAAGGGCATAAGTGAACCAAAAAAGTGGATGAAGGTGTATTTTTAGCCCAATAGGTGGATGAAGCATATTTTTAGGCCTTTTCCAATAGTTTCGGGATATTTTGAACCCTTTTCCGTAAAAAAATGAGATGTGTGATATAGAAAAATAAAAATTTATTTCTTATTTATGGATGAAATTGAGTGAGCTAATCAGGTATGTTCCATTGAGCTTATGTTATCAGTCCTTATTAATTTGGATTGGTTTGGTTGAAAATTTTTGAGGAACATTGTTGGATTTTGTTAAGCTTAAAAAGAACTTTGTCGAAGAAGACAAAGTAAGTCCGTTGATAGTTGAAAATTTGAGTTGAATTTATTAACATTAAAAATTATTGGAATTGTATAAGAAGATTTGATATCAAATTTGGACAATAAGTTATGGCAACACGTCAAAACCTTGTAATCAAATTCTAATGATCTGATAGGATTTGCGGCCAGATTCAAAATTTAGTCATAATTCTTAGCGATCCGTAAGGAATTGTGACAAAGCAAGGCCAAAATTTCACGGCATAGCCAGTTTTCGGACTGGTCAATCAAAAATAGCCATTATTTTGCTGCAATAGAGACCGGTCCAGCATTATATACTGGAGTTCGGTGCACTTGTGTATGAACTCCAATATATTATGCTGGACCGGTATACTTTGCTGGCTCCAGTATAATATATTGGAGACTGGAGCACTGGTGCTCCAAACTCCAGTATATTATACCGGACCAATATACTTGCTGGAACTCAAGTATATTATGCTGGAGTTCTAGTGTATTTATGCTGGAACTCCATCATATTATGCTGGAGTTCCAGCATACTATCCTGGAACTCCAGTATAATATGTTGGAGTTCAAGTATACTTATGCTGGAACTCCAACATAATATACTGGAGTATTTTTCGGGTTTTGAACAGTGTTTTTGCTTACATTTATCTTTACATAAAAAATGGCTAAATTTCGATTACTTTTGAAATTGGGCTATTTTTGAACGACCAGTTGTAAATCTGGCTATTTTTTAAAATATCCCCAAAGCAAGTGCTTCCATAAACTTGCAATATATTAAAAATTGTGACCAAATTCCGGTGTTCCATTAGATTAGGCTATCCTCAAGATTTTTAAAAATAGCCAGATTTATAATTGGTCGTTGAAAAATAACTCAATTTCAAAAGTAATCAAAATTTAGCCACTTTTTATGTAAAGATATATTTGAGCGAAAACACTGTTCAAAACCCGGAAAATACTCCAGTATAATATGCTGGAGTTCATACACAAGTGCTACAAACTCCAGTATATTATGTTGGACCGGTCTCTATTGCAGCCAAACGGTGGCTATTTTTCATTAACTTGGTAAACGCTAGCTATTTTTGATTGACCAGTCCGAAAACTGACTATACCGTGGTCCGTGCTATTTATTCCAAGTTTTGCCCATCAATTTGAAATCCTAGCCATTCATCAGGATTTTGCTATCTAATGTTGATTGCGAATGTATATTTGTTCAACCTTTTAAAATGAAGTCAAAATTTAAATGGTTATATTGAAAAATCCTATTTGTGCAAATTTCCCCAACTTTTATTGAGCTAGAATGCGGTTCGGAATTTTTACATAATATAGCATCCTGTAAAAATAGTAGATGGTAAATATATACTTTTTGTATATTAATGTATACATATATCTTATACACATTCGTTATATTTTTTCTGTATATTTAGTTAGGGTTTAATTATTTTTAGTCAATCAGCTAAAAGCCCAAATTATTGTCTGTGGTTAACACTGCGTTTTAAAGTCAAAGGACCGCACTATATTTGGGTTTAAGGTGCGATATGGTTATGTGATGTTAATAAATAGAAGGATGGTTCGAAAAAGCAATGTTGCATATCATCCTTCAAGTAAAATGTTCGAAAAAATGTGACAGAGTGAACTAAACTGATCACCAAGTGTGATATATAGAATTATGTACTATTATTTATCAAATTTCTTAGTCTATATTGTTAGAGGCGGATCCAGGATTTAAATCCTATGGGTTCAATTTTAATGTTTTTAACATTGAACCCATTATATTTTTAGAGTTATAGGTTCATATATATATTCTTTTTGCAATTTTGATCAAATTTTACATATAATTTTTTACTCCACGTCGAAAGTTATGAGTTCAGTTGAACCCGTAGTTATTACACTACATCCGCCTTTGTATATAGTACATAATAATAAACATCGAGTAATCTGATTCAGGGTAATTTGAGAAAGACACTTTTAACTCTTACTAATTGCTACTACCCTTCGTTGTTCCATATATATCAAGAGTTTCTTTCATATTGTTGGTGGCAACGGCATCACTCTATTTTTTAAAATTTAAAATATCTTTCGAGATTGTATGGGCATCCCTAGAATCAGCTGCTCTCCTTCCTGTTGGAGAAAGACAATGCGAAAAATTCATATATTAGTAAAGCAAGGTGATTGTTCGTTAACAACATTGGGCGTAGCGAATTGACTATTGGGATCTCTTTAGCTTTAGTATGACTATTACTATAGGCGCTCAGCTTGTCTGAGTATGTAAACTATGTGGTGGATATGATAACAAATAAGCCTTCTACATCAGTCAATTCTTCTTTCATGAGGGATTTCAATGAAGCAAGATGTTTTGATTTCCTGTTCATCGTATCGACCGATCGGGATCCCGTACCTGTCCCCGGTTAAAGTCAGGAGGAAAACCGCTTCATTCACAACCAACTCCCTTTAAGGAAAGGAGAGCTTTGCGAAAGTTTAACAAGGAATTGAGTGAGCTCTCACCTAATAAAAGAGTTTAATAAAGCGGAGAGGGATTTTCCGACAACAAAAAAGCTTTTCTCCCCAACCGAGGTGATAGACAACCTTATGGCCGATGTGATTACCAGCCAAACGGCAAAAAAGATATGGTTGAATGTGACTCTACCAATAGCAGTCTCCTCTGGAGCAAGGAAAAGCCAATCTGCCTGGTATCGGTAACGATTAACATATTCTTTTGTTTTTTAGAGAGGAGAACCCTTACTTAAGAACAGAGAGTGGCCGAGCAAAAGAGCAAGGCAAGGGATAAAGGAGAAGTACCAGGCCCATCAAAGAAGGGTATCCCATTAACAGATTTTTCCTTAGTAAGTTAGCTTTGGTTACTAAGCAAGCTAAGTCAGGTTCTCTTTCACTCCTGGAATGAGCCTTTTGGCGACTCTCTCTCAACAAAGAAAGATGACATGAAAGGATCTCCGAGTAGCCTGACTAAGGTTTGAAAAGATTCCCCGGGGTACTACAGTTAGCGTGGAAGGCTATGGTAGTTTTTAGAAAATGCGAAGATAGAAGACGTCGTAGGAAACCAATTTTTATCGCTTTCCGCCTCTAGTGGTCATTCATTTTTTTTGATGACTCGCAGTCGAAAGAGTTGGTTGGCTGTCCAAACCTCAGAGGGAGTTGAAGAGAGTCCTTTCAGTTCATTCAAAGGCACTAGAGACGAGCCGTTACAGACAGTCTGATACTTCTGGAGTTCGCTCATATCGAATTGTCCAAAAACTCATCAACATATCCGAGGGATGATGAAGGAGATGCCACAATTGAGGGAACCACCCTCTTACTCTTTTTTAGATAAGAATTCGAAAGACCCTTACCCTGTCAACCAAGCCCACTCAGATAGACTAATAAGTAGACTAAAAAAAGTGCACAAGAAAGACTAAGAAAATAAAACCTTTTCTCGATAAAGCTGGGCCAAGTAGCGACACTATATTCGATCATCACGTCAATTTGCTTTATTCAACAAAGTGAACAAGCTTCTTAGCCACTGGGGACCGGCCTCATGAACGCATTCGCCAAAGGCACTACTAGCCGGCTTTCTCAATCTTCAATCTAACTTCAGAAATTGAATAAGCCCACTTGACGAGATTAGATCTAATTCTCCTTCTTACATTTTTGGATTGACAGGAAGCTTTCTTGCTGGTGTATATATTGGATACTTAATTAATTGGATATAATCACTTACATTATAAATATATTCAACAACTCTTGCAGATGAGTTTCTCAATCAAACATAATCTTGGTCGAAAATCATATCTATCTCAAGTNAAGACTAAGGAAACAAAACCTTTTCTCGATAACGCTGGGCCAAGTAGCGACACTTCACCCAGATTCGATCATCACGTCAACTTGCTTTATTCAACAAAGTGATCAAGCTTCTTAGCCACCGGGGACCGGCCTCGTGAACGCATTCGCTAAAGGCACTACTGGCCGGCTTTCTCAATCTTCAATCTAACTTCAGAAATTGAATAAGCCCACTTGACGAGATTAGATCTAATTCTCCTTCTTACATTTTTGGATTGACAGGAAGCTTTCTTGCTGGTGTATATATTGGATACTTAATTAATTGGATATAATCACTTACATTATAAATATATTCAACAACTCTTGCAGATGAGTTTCTCAATCAAACATAATCTTGGTCGAAAATCATATCTATCTCAAGTTAATATCAAAGTTATAAAGAATAAATTAAAATACATTCATTATAGAACCAAATCTATAACTCATACATACAAATCTCAAATCAGACGTAGGCTTTGATTTTACTCCAACACCGTAAGACTAAAGACACACTCCCTCTGTTTCATTTTATGTGGCATTCTTCGTTTTATATTTGTTCTAAAAAAAGATGATCTTTTCTATATTTGAAAACTTTTAATTTTAAACTTTTCATTTTTACCCTTAATATAAAGTGCTCTTTTAGTTAAAGACACGTATGATTACACTTGGTTTGCGTTAAAACTTGAAAGTGTAAAAGATTGCTATATTAAGCGATCTTTCATATGAAAGAAGTTTTGTATTGTATTGGATCCATTCCCAAAGGACCTTTTATACATATTACACATGAACAAGAAAAATGGACTATGTTACAATGAGAACTAAGATCATATTCAAAGTTATGTAGCTACTATCATATACCTATATGTACATTAATATATATAAACTGGCAAAACTGGCATATTATGCATAGTTCACAACCCGTTCACAGCTCATGGCTCCTCCCCAAAAAAAAAAAAAAAAGAAAAGCAAGCTAATAGAAAAACCATCTTCGCGCTCATTACTTTTGTTTGACACCCGATTACCTTGCATTGAGAAGCATCCGAAGCACGCTCTTCATTTTAGGCCGGCCTTCTGGTGAGATGCTAACACAAGCTAGAGCCACTTTGAGGACAGCTAACATCTGGCTCCTAACGTTGAGCGACGTCTTACAAATGCTAGAATCAAGAATGTGATCCCACTTGTTGTGCTGCTCAGAGTCGCTCAACACCGACTTGGCTAACTCAGTTCCCTGACTAACTGCAGGCCTTCCTGTCAACAATTCCAGCAGGACAACTCCAAAGCTATATACATTTCCCGCCATTGTGACTCTCATTGTGTATGCATATTCTGTTACAGAAAAGGAAATACATGCATCACTAAATATATGCTTAACTTTGAGGCTTCTCATGTTATAGACGTAAAGCTGGGAAAAGACGTTTTATTATACCCCTTCCTCTCTAATTTACACTGACAAACTGTTTCACTTTAGATATCGAAAGAGAGTTCAACATCGTTTCAAGAATCCAATGAACTAATCATGCTTAAGGTTTGAAATAATGTTTTCTCTATTACTTGTACTTTTTAACTATTCCTTTCGCATTTATTTTCACCTACTACTTATATAATCCACGGTCAAATAGTATCTTATGTTTATGCACAATCAAATGTTATCGCATAAAATGGTATAGCGGGCGGATATAATGCAGTCTTTGGTCTGAAAACAACAATAACTGTATGAAAATTTCACGTGAAACACGAGTTTAAAAGCATGGCACGGCTGTTATAACAAAGAATGCATCATAGTTTCTTCCGGAACATGTCAAATGCAAGAACGTCAGTTCATAGAAAATGAGGAATATAAATCAATGTTGAAGGATCTTTAACTTTAACCAAGTAATAGTTCATTACCTGGAGGAATATAACCGACAGAACCAGCAACAGCAGAAAAGCTTCCTGTGCTCTTTGAAGGATCGATCACCTTGTAGAGTTCAATGTCTCCTATCTGAGCCTCATTCTGGGACTTCAAGAGAACGCTCTTGCTGGAAAGATCGAGGAGTAGGATTGGACCGGAGTTGCATCCATGTAGAAAAGCTAAACCCTGAGCTACTCCAATAGTGATGCTGTAACGACTTGCCCAATCCAACGAGTATCCCAAGCTACCACGAAGAACATCATATAAGGTGCCAATAGGGGCAAACTCATAGAAGAGATAAGCACTATCAGCAGCCAAAAGATAGCCTAGTGGAATCATGATATTTGAATTATTCAGCTTTCCGAGATTCTTGAGCTCTTCCCCGAATAGTTCATGGCTTCCCAACTGAAATATTTTGTCACTCCAATTAAGCTTCTTGACAAAATAGGTTGTCCCCGACGGCATAACAGCTTTATAGTAGGTCGAGAATCTTGTCTTGAAAACAACATTTAAGGGATCAGACACTGCTACCATGGCTATAGTGAAGTCTATATTAGACTTGTGAATGCTATTTGCAGTCAAAACCTTTCCCTGGATGACAGGGGATTGAGAACCTTCCTCTCCCGAGTGAAAATGATCATCATTAATCCTGTAATATCTTCTAGATATTGAAATAGCAATCAAGGTGAAAAGGGCAATTACCGCTACGCCTGCTATTGGGACAACAACTGCAATAACTATAGATTTTCTCTTTTTTGTGGCTTCAGGTGGAGTGATCGGGGAAGGATAGATCAGATCCCTATTTCCACTTGTCTCAACAATGACAAAACCTCCAAACTCCGGACGAATTCCAGAGAGTTGATTGTTTGAAAGCACCAACCTAGTCAAGCCTCCCATTCTAGTCAGAAAGTCGGGAATCTGACCTGAGAACCTGTTGTAAGAGAGATCCAAAACTTCCAATGAAGTCAATCTAGATAGAGTAATTGGTATAGGTCCTTCAAAGAGATTGTGACTGAGATTCAAAGCAATCTGCAAACTTAACGGCATTGCTGGAATAGCCCCACCAAGTTGGTTCCCTCCAAGCTGGAGTTCTAACAACAAATTTAAGTTACTAATGTCAGGCGGAATTTGACCACTTAGCTTATTCCCTTGCAAATTCAAGTTTCTGAGGTTTTTCAAACTGGATATCGAACTTGGTATGGGACCATTCAATGAATTCCAGCTGATATTGAGCGTCTGCAATCTAATCAATTGCGAAATGTTACTCGGAATATCCCCAACTAGGTTATTGAACTGAAGACTCAGTACCTGAAGATTAGACATATCACCCAACTCTACTGGAATAACACCACTCAGCTTATTCTCGGCTAAGTTTAAAAGCGCCAAGTTTTGGCACTTCCCCAATTCAGAAGGAATTGGTCCACTTAGCTGGTTTTGGTCCAGCTCCAAGTAGGTCAAACTCCGTAGGGTTCCAAATGAAGCAGATGGAAGTGATCCATTCAAAGCATTGTCCCCTAATCTCAACCTGATCAAATTTATCGACAAGTTCGTAGGAACAGGTCCCTCCAAGTTATTTGAAGTCAGATCAACAAACTGCAAGTTCAGTGCGGATAACAGGTCCTGAGGTATTATACCAGTTAAATTGTTAAAACTGAGGTCTAAATTCCTCAGGTTCTTGGTTAAGCCAAGGGGTATATTTCCAACAAAACGATTCTGATTCGCAGCAAAACGCGTCAATGTTTTGATATTCCCAATGGATTGTGGGATTGTTCCACTCAAATTATTGGCTGATAAAATCAAAACTTGCAATTTGGAAAGTTGTCCTAATCTATCAGGAATGACACCAGATAGAGAGTTAAGAGAAAGGTCTATCAAAGTTAAGTTGCCAAAGTTCACAATTTGAGTTGGGAATTCACCTTGAAAAAAATTTGCAGAAAGTTGAAGCTCCTCCAAAAGATTAAATTTTCCAAGACTGGTAGGAACTGAACCAGAAAAACTGTTGTAGCTAAGGTTCAAACTCTTGAGTGAGTTCAATCCACCCAACTGCAAGTCAACTTTCCCACTCAAGTTATTATGAGAAAAGTCCAAAGACTCCAACTTTCCAAAACCAGTGAAATTAGGCAAAGAACCCTCCAATTTATTCCTACTAAAGTTCAATAATTTTAACCCAGTAATCGCCCCACAACCAGTAATAAACCCACTTGGGATTGAGCTCAAACGGTTCTGAGAAATATCAAGAGACTCCAAAGTATTAATTTGACAAATAACAGGCAAGAAGTCAGAGCTAGAAATTGAAAACAATGAAAAAGAGATGTTTGTTATGGAAGAACTATCATTAGAATTGCAAGAAATTCCTTTCCAAGAACATGGATTTGAACTTTTACTAATCCTGTTCCATACAAAAGAAGTAGCAGTATCATTCTGAAGCATATCATAGACCTTTCTCATGGCAATAATTTGGTATGGGGACAATTGGGAAAACACCAGCTGAAGTGAAAAAGACAAGAATATAACTATATGGGGAGCATACCTTAAGTTCATTTTGGCTTTGTAAAATTGATGAAAACTTGAAGAAAATAAGAAAGGGTATGAAGAAAATCTATGTACGAGTTAAGGTTGCATAGAGATGGTTTTGGGAATTGAAAGAAATGAGGGGGAAGAAAAGGAACAAGTGTTGTATTTCATATGGAAAAAGAGAGAGAATGGGGAAAGGGGAAATTTGTTGTGTGGGGGAGGGGGCGTTGACTGGACTTTACTGTTTTTGTATTGAAAAAAGAACAACAACAAACGTGTTGACTAGGTGGACTGGACTAGTGAAGGAAGTTTATGTGTTTAGCGTACGAAAAGGGAGGATTATTTAATTGTAACTATTGGTATATGGGAACAAAGTTCGTGCGTTTGATCCAAATAAGACCATATCGCTAAATACATTTTTTGAATTGGTTTAACTCAATTGTAACTCTTAAGGAAAAAGATTTGGACTGCAAATAGGTGCACAAAGATAAAAATAATTTCTTTTTTCTTTTGTTGCTAGGAAGATAAAAATAATATTATGTATAGAGTACTGTAGTCTCTCTCACTCGACTCAATCCGCAAAAGTAAATTGCAATGACTTGTAAGTTTACGAGAAATTTGTAAAGGAATTAGATAGATATACTACAATGCACTAATATTGAGCTGGACACTAGCAGGGGCAGCTATACATTATAGTTAGTTGGTTGGTTAATTTAGTCGGTTATGAAGTTGTATATATATTATTAGCTACGATATCTATTTAGAATAGAGCTTCATTATGTAATTACATGTTGATTAGATCAATCTAGAAGCCATCGATTTCTCCTTGCTCTGTTTTCATTCTTCTTATGCTTGTAGGAGTCGTTTGGTAGGGTGTATAAGAATAATGCGGAATAAGGTGTATTAGTAATGCATGGATTAGTAATGTATGTGATAGTAATGCAAGCATTAGTTATGCAAATATTATTTCTTATCTATTGTTTGGTGTAGTGTATTAAAATTATAATGCATTGCATAATTTTTAAAAAAATAGTTGCTTACAAAAATATCCACCATATTTTCTAGCTTTAAGGGATTTTAAGGACAATTTTGTCTTTAACCATGCTAATGCTTGAATTAAAGCCTTGATATTACTAATGCCATTGTTTTCTATGCATTACTTATGCATAGGATAATGCCATGTATGATGTATAATTAATACAAGTATTAGTTATACACAAGTTGAAAATATGTACCAAACAAGGTATTAGTAATACATAGAGCTAATGCTTGCATTATTTTTTCTAATACCTCCTACCAAACGACCTCAATCATGACTGAGAATCAGCCAACATAAAATGGTATCAGAGCCAAACTCATCTCAGTTATTGTTACCAATGTTGGCCCCCCATTTATGTGCTCCAGTTTGCAGGGCTAGGCATGAAGAGGGTGTTGAGTTGTCCCAAATCGGTGGGATTTGAGGTCCTTGTTTTTTCTTATATGGTCTTGGGCAATCCTTACTCATAAGCTAGTTTTTGGGGTTGGGTTAAGTCCAAGATCCATTTATCATGGTATCAGAACTAACTAGCTACTGAATTGAGGGATTTTCATATAATTGACAATAAAAAATGAGGAATTCAAAGATAGTGTAGCAAGCAAACCCTAATTTTTTGAATTCAATGGCGATTGAGGACACATTTACTGCTAATATGAGTTATACTTCAAGCAGAGTCATTGATGGTAGCTCGGTGGTGATTGACCACAATTATCCTTTATTCTTTGGTGCCGGTGACACTCCTGGAGCCATTCAGATTGAAATTCAACTGGTCGGGATGGAGAACTATTCGTTGTGGAGTCGAGCCATGAAAGTAACTTCGCTAGTGAAGAACAAGCTAGGTTTCATAGATGGATCAGTGCGACATGAAGATTATAGAGAAGATCTGGTGAAACGGGGGGATCGTTGTAATGCAATGGTGTGTAAGTGCAAATTTACACAATAGAATTCTCTATAGTTCAAATGCATTTCGTGTCTGGAATGATCTTCAAGAGAGATTTGACAAAGTTAAACTGACGATAATCTATCATTTGCTTCGAAGAATTTGTGCACTAACACAAGGTGTTTCACCTACTGCTGTTTACTACTCAAAAATGAAAGGCCTTTGGAATGAAATGGATTCAATTGTTGCTTTTCCTTCTTGTAATTGTGATTAATCTAAGGAGTATGTGGTTCATCTGCAATTATATGTTACCGCAGTTCCTAATTAAACTTAATGACTCCTGTATTCAAGCAAGGAGTCAAATCCTAATGATGATACCAACTCATAGTGTAAATCAAGCATATGCTATGCTAGTGCAAGATAAGAGTTGGAAAGCTACTTCTGGAATGCTAAATTTGGGAGGAAATGGCACTGAACCAACAATCTTATTCATAGAAAAAGGAGGCATACAAAATTTATCACTATTCTCAAAAGTAGTGAGTTTCCTAAGAAAAGACATGGGGACATGGCCGATTCTCTTATGGCAAAGTTCTGCAGGTATAGTACTTATCGCTTCCATAGACATCATTTCTTCAAACTGAACTGTCTTATTTTGTGAACATAGAACATACATCCCATCTTCCTTCCTACCAATCTCCTTCACCATCCCAGTGAAGAGATCATAAAACACACAAAATCAGGAAAGAATGTGATGTAACAGTTCAAATCTCTTGTTACTTTGATACAAAGATCCGTTTCCAAATAGTATTAGCAAGGGAGATAGTATGTTTGCTCTCTTACATGTGGATGTATGGGGCCCTTATAAGGTGCCAGCACATAATGGAATGAGGTATTTTCTGACATTGGTTAATGACTATGGGTTTATTTTCCGCATCTTACATCTAATATTGTATTTTTATTGAGGGATTTTATTGTGATGGTGGCTACTCAATTTGGTCAGAAAATTACGGCATTCAGATCTGATAATGACTCGGAATTCTTCAACTCCAATTGTAGTGATTTATTCAAAAATAATGGAATTGTTCATCAAAGCTCTTGCCCTTACACTCTACAATAAAATGAAGTGGTTAAGAGAAAGCACAGACACATATTAAAGACAACTGGAGCAATAAGAATTCAGGGACACTTTCTTATCAGATTTTGGGGTGAATGCATCATTGGGACTGTGTATATTATTAATAGTTTGCCATCTGTAGTGTTGGACAATAACTCTCCTTATGAGCTTGTCTATGAGAAAGCATCTTCTTTGTTGCACATGAGAGTTATAGGATGTTTCTGTTATGCCACAGATGTCAGAAAGAAGGATAAATATTCCCGGAAGGCAATCAAATCTGTTTTACCAGGATATGCTACAAATCAAAAGGTGTATAAGTTGTATGATGTAACAAACAAATCTATTTTTGTTAGTAAAGATGTCACATTTCATGAGGACATCTACCATTTTCAACATATGAGTCTTCCAATTAGTTTGCGTAATAGTTCTCTACATCACATACCTACACCAACACCTATACAGATTGTCTCTTCCAGCCCATACTACTTGTTATTTCATTCAGGTTAGCAATCACCTATGTTGAGGTAAACCGAGATAGAGGTAGACATGTTAATCACTGATCCCACTAAACTACATGTACATCATCAGGAAGTCTTGCCCATGGGAGACTCTCTTTTACCAGCTTAGGATGCACATGTTCAGTCTTTAGCTCCCATTTCTCAGGATCCACTTGTTGATATTGAGCCCATACAGAATGCAGTCAGACAATCAGGGAAAGTTAGAAAGCCTCACATCTGGCTCAAGGACTATGTAACTGAAGACAAGGGACAGATAGTGGCAAACACACACCTTTATCCTATTTCAGCAGTGGTCAGCTATGAGCATATGTCCAAGCCCTACCTGAATTTTGTGCCACATGTATCTAGAATCCACGATACCAAATCATATCAGAGGCTACCAAAGATAGGAAGTGGATAGAAGCAATAAAATTTGAGATACAAGCATTGGAAGAAACACAATACCTAAAATACTATATCACCACCTAAGGGGAAGAACGCCATAGGGTGTAAATGGGTTTACAAGATCAAGTATAAGGCAAATGGTGAACTAAAAAGATTTAAAGCAAGGTTAGTGGCCAAGGGATACAATCAACAAGAGGGAATTGAATACCAAGAAAAATTCTCTCCTATTGTCAAAATGGTCACTGTTAGAGCAGTTGTTCCTTTAGTTGCAACTGAAGGTTGGACCTTACATAAAATGGACGTCTACAATGTCTTCTTGTAGGTGATTTACATGAGGACATATACATGGACCTTCCTTAAGGTTTCAGTTCTGAATATGGAAAACATTGTCACGACCCAATTTCCATACCCGGTCGTGATGGCGCCTCTCGTGAAGACAAGGTCAGCCAACTAACCCAAATCCTCTCAAATAGACCATTTTTAAATATAAATGAATAGAAAGTACGATTTAATGGCACTAAAAACTATTAATTGCAACCCAACACAACCCGACCGGGGTGTCACAAGTCACGAGCATCTA
>MU672617.1:0-18012 GCA_026770625.1 Nicotiana glauca | reverse complement strand
TTATCTAGCTAGCATCCCTAACCGTATTCAGACATTCTTCGTGTGTGGTTGGAGGGATAGTGGCCGCAGCGGGGGATGGTAGTGTGAGGTCATGTCCTCGTGGGGTGGGGGTGGTGGGGGGTGAGCAGGGGGGCAGAGGGCGATCCTGTGGGTGGGGCGGGAGGCAAGGGTAGGAAGGGGAAGGGGTTAGCGGCCGCTCATAGATTGAGGATCGGGTCGTGGAACATAAGCACCCTGACGGGTACGTCAACTGAGTTGGCGAAGATTCTTCAGAAGAGGAGGGTCAACATAGCTTGCGTGCAGGAGACTAGGTGGAAAGGGTCGAAGGCGAGGAATGTAGACGGGTTTAAGCTGTGGTATTCTGGGGCCGTGACGGGCAAGAATGGAGTGGGGATCTTGGTGGATAGGGATCTCAGGGAGTCCGTGGTGGAGGTTAGGCGAGTGAATGATAGGTTAATGTCTATTAAGTTGGTTATTGGTGGTTGCGTCCTCAATGTCATCAGCGCTTACGCGCCGCAAGCAGGCTTGGATGAAGAGGTTAAAAGGCGCTTTTGGGAGGGCTTGGACGAGTTGGTGAGTAGTATTCCCCGATATGAGAAGTTA
Organism: Nicotiana glauca; assembly: GCA_026770625.1. NCBI lineage: Eukaryota > Viridiplantae > Streptophyta > Magnoliopsida > Solanales > Solanaceae > Nicotiana > Nicotiana glauca. Next base: position 17,409 of record MU672617.1, on the reverse strand, counting down.
GTTATGGGAGGGGATTTTAATGGTCATATTGAGGCTGATGCTGGTGGTTATGATGTGGTGCATGGAGGCTTTAGCCTTGGAGTTAGGAACGGAGGAGGCACTTCGCTGCTTGATTTCGCCAGGGCTTTTGAGCTTTTGATTGCGAACTCGTCCTTTCAGAAGAGGGAGGAACATTTGATCACTTTCAAAAGTTTGGCGGCGCGGACTTAGATTGATTACCTCCTCCTCAGAAGGAGCGATAGATGGTTGTGTAAGGACTGCAAGGTTATTCTGGGAGAGTCCCTGTCGACTCTGCATAGACTCCTAGTGATGGATGTCGGTCTCTGGGTGAAGAGGAAGAGGAGGGGTGCGCGAGGCAGGCCGCGGATTAGATGGGGAGCTTTGACTAAGGAGAAAGCCCAGGAGTTGGAGAAGAGGTTAGTTGATGGTGGAGCTTGGAGCAGTTCTAGGGAAGCTGACGCGATGTGGTCAGAGACGGCGAACTTGGTTAGGGAGGCAGAGCGGGATGTGCTCGGGGTAGCCAAGGGCTATTCAGGCAGGCATAAGGGCGATTGGTGGTGGAACGACGTAGTCCGAGGTAAAGTGGAGGCGAAGAAGGCGGCGTTTGCTAAGCTGGAAGAGAGCACAAGCGAGGAAGAAAAGAGAGTGAACAGGGAGAGTTACAAGGTGGCGAGGAAGGAATCGAAGCTGGCGGTCACGGAAGCTAAAAATGCGGCGTTTGGTCGCATGTACGAGGAATTGGGGGAGAAAGGTGGGGACAGGAAGTTATTCAGGTTGGCTAAAGCAAGGGAGAGGAAGGCTCGGAATCTAGACCAAGTTAGGTGCATCAAGGACGAGGATGGCAGAGTTCTGATGGGGGAGTCTCAAGTAAAGCGGAGGTGGCAGGCGTACTTTCGAGATCTGCTTAACGAGGAGGGGGATCGTGACATAGAGCTAGGGGAGCTGGGGAATTCAGAGTGTCATAGAGACCTTGGGTACTGCAGGCGCATTAGGGTGGAGGTGGTAGTGGGGGCTTCTGGAAATGCATGGGTAGGACTGGGGCGGAGTGGCTGTCCAGGATGTTCAATGTGATCTTCAGGACTAAGAGGATGCCGGAGGAGTGGAGGTTGACTACAGTGATGCCCTTGTATAAGAACAAAGGGGATGTCCAGTGTTGCAACAACTATAGGGGTATCAAATTACTAAGCCATACCATGAAAGTTTGGGAGCGGATGGTTGAGGCGAGGATGAGGGAGATGTCGTCTATATCCGTAAACCAATTCGGTTTCATGCCGGGCCGCTCCACTATAGAAGCTATTCACCTTGTCAGGAGATTGGTGGAACAGTTTAGGGATAAGAAGAAGGACCTGCACATGGTGTTTATCGACTTGGAGAAGGCGTACGACAAGGTCCCAAGGGAGGTGCTGTGGAGGTGCCTGGAGGCGAAGAGTGTGCCGGAAGCCTACATCAGAGTGATCAAGGACATGTACGATGGTGCTAAAACTAGGGTTAGGACGGTGGGTGGCGACTCAGACCATTTCCCGGTGGTTATGGGGCTTCATCAAGGATCTGCGCTTAGCCCGCTCTTATTTGGTTTGGTGATGGATGCTCTAACACGCCATATTCAAGGGGATGTGCCATGGTGTATGATATTTACGGATGACATTGTCTTGATAGACGAGATGGGGGTCGGTGTTAACGAGAGGTTGGAGGTCTGGAGACAGACTCTCGAGTCTAAGGGTTTCAAACTAAGCAGATCTAAGACAGAATACCTCGAGTGCAAGTTTAGCGTCGAGCCGAGCGAGGTGGGCAGGGACGTGAAGCTTGGATTCAGGTCATCGCCAAGAGGGACAGTTTTCGATATCTTGGGTCGGTGATTCAGGGGGACAGAAAGATCGACGGGGATGTCACTCACCGCATAGGGGCGGGGTGGTCGAAATGGAGGCTTGCATCAGGAGTCTTGTGAGACAAAAAAATGCCACAGAAACTTAAGGGGAAGTTTTATAGAGCTGTGGTTAGACCTGCCATGCTGTATGGGGCGGAGTGCTGGCCGGTGAAAAATTCTCATGTTCAGAGAATGAAGGTTGCGGAGATGAGGATGCTCAGGTGGATGTGCGGGCTCACCAGGTTGGATAAGATAAGAAATGAAGTTATTCGGGAAAAGGTGGGGGTGGTTCCGGTGGATGAGAAGATGCGGGAAGCGAGGCTTAGGTGGTTCGGGCATGTACGGAGGAGGAGCCCTGATGCCCCGGTGAGGAGTTGTGAGCGGCTGGCGGTGGTTGGCGCGAGTCGAGGCAGAGGGAGGCCCAGGAGGTATTGGGGAGAGGTGATCAGGCAGGATATGGCTAGAATGCGGATTTCCGAGGACATGGCCCTTAATAGGAGAATCTGGAGGTCTAGTATCAGGGTTGTCGGATAGGGGGCCCATGTATCTTTCGCACTTCTTTCCCGATCTGGGGGTTTTGTAGGGCTCTCTATGGATGATTTGTATATTGGTTTACGTTTTGAGATTACTGCATGCCATTTTATTTATGGTTTATGGTTTATATTTTGATAATTGTCTATGCGATTTTTCATAGAGTTACTAATACTCTCCTGTTTTTGCTTTTTTATTTTTGCTTTTGTTTTTATTTTCCTTTCCTGAGCCGAGGGTCGATTGAAAATAGTCTCTCTGCCCTTTCGGGTAGGGTTAAGGCCTGCGTACATATTACCTTCCTCGTACCCCATCTTGTGGGACTATACTGGATAGTTATTGTAAAAATATAACTCTTATATTCTGAGTTTCTTCATCATTTTTATACAAATAGATTCTCTTGGACAAAGAAAGGTAAGTGGGGGAGCGAGTGGTGGGGGGAGCGAGTGGTGGGGAAGACGTGGAAATTTCTCATGTTGTCTTTATTTTCTTCTTATTCTTAGTTTGACTAACACAGGAATAGACACAAACACTGCCTTACTTCATCAACTGTCAAAAAGCTTATGCTATTTCCACAAGGTGTAGACCCCACTTTTGACTAATCGGAAACGAGAAAAATAAGAAAAGATGGAAACTTTGGAAAACGCGTATGTCTGCATTATTATTGAAAATAGTAGGAAGAATTGAACTGGTCAGCCTTTGTCATACGTTAAAACTCACACGGACGAATAATGGTAACGCGGGAAGTACACATGAGTTACAAAAAAGGCATATTAATGAGCCACACGTGTGTGACAGGAATTAGAAATTCATATACTCACTCCGTTCACTTTTATTGTCCACTTTGTACCTTTTAAATGATTTTTTTAATTATTTTCACACATATTAAGAAATTCACTTTTTAACATTAATTAATAATAAAATTGATCATATTAATCTTTACTATCTCTTCATATAAACACTTCTAACATATACTCCAACATTATTTACTCCAAGGGCAATATAGGAAATAAATAATTAATTTTTTTTGAAATCTGAAAAAATCACTTATTTTGGATTATAAAAAATAGGCAAAAAAGTTACTTATTTTAGATCGTAGGGAGTAATAAATAAAATGCATAATTTACTGTTATACCTATATTAATCGGTGTAAAGTCTTAATACATTTGGAAAATAATTTGGAATGAGTAATTAATGCGAAGGGCAAAACAAGAAAAATAAATTATTTTTCTCTTGATATGCAAAAAGTGATAAGTAAAAATAAAAATTTATTTTTAGAATACTTGACAAGTAAAAATGAACGAAAAGAGTAATGAATTAAGAATATCATACCTATCGCTCTCGAGCTGACTGATCTTGTTTCGTATTAGTGGGAAGTGATCATTTTATTCGTCAAGCGAATGATCAAACAAATTCTGGTTCATGCATTTTTTTGTCCATTATTCAGCTTATTTTTTTAACAGAAAAGGGTCATATATATATTCTTTTATTAGCCAAAATAAGCTACATATATCTTCCGTTATACTATTTGATCAAAATTGTTCCTACCGTTCAATTCTCTAGTTCAAAATACCCCTCAACCATCAAATTCCAATTTTAAAAATAAAAAGCCACGTGTCAGAGCCCTATTGGCTAAACTAAACCCACTCTCCTTTTTCTTTAACCCAGTCGACCCGCCCAATTCTCTCGCCTGTCATCTTCCCATCCTCACCCTTTCCTCTTTCCAAGATTCTGAGCTCGTAACAACAACTTCTTCCTCCCTGCAAAGTTTGCACCAACCACGAAACACATGATCCATCTCATATATACCAAAGCAGATTAAGTGAAAAAACTATATGAAAAAAATTCTATTTTAAAAACACTCAATTAAGCAAAATCCAAAGAAAAACAAACAGAATGGAAGATATGAAATGCTCATCTTGTCATTCTCCAGTAGTTTCACATATGGAACAAAAAAGTACGGAAATACCCATCTAATCATTTTCCTCAATTGTCATCTAAAGGCAACAAGAAAAAAAAAACCCAACTTTAACATCTGGATTATAATTCTGCAAAAAATACTTTGATTTTGACGGGTCCATCAAGCAGAAAATTCACCTATAACAAAAAAGTATTGCTAATACCAATCCAAAAATTTTCCTTTACTTTCACATTTCAGTCACTTAGTTGTCATCTGTTAATTTCCTGAATATGCTCTACTAGCCAAAACGGAAAAGGTGAGTGCTTGGTTTTGCCACTGGGTCTACTGGATCAAAGAAAAAGGGGAGTGGGTTTAGTTTAGCCAATAGGACTCTGACGCGTGGTTTTTTATTTTTAAAATTGAAATTTGACGGCATAGAGTTATTTTGAACCAGAGATTTGAACGGTAAGGACAATTTTGATCCAATAATATAACGGAGAATAAATATAGCTTATTTTGGTTAGTAGAGAAACATATATGACCTTTTTTCGTTTTTTAAATGAAAAAATTAAGAAAATATAACATTGTTGATCCATCATAGGAGTATTTTTTATTAGAACAGTTGACAATTACATCTACCTTAAGTCCATTATTCTCATATTTGTGATTGCACAACAACAACGTTTAGCTTGAAGATTGAATTGTTTCTCCAATTTCGTCGATCTAACTTTTATTTCATGGAAAAAATTCACTTTTTTCAACATTTGTTCATACGAATAGAGTGTACAACACTAAAAGAACGAAATTTTCTCTTAAAAAAATGCTAAATTAACATAACGAGCTTTACTTTGTTGAAAAACGTTAAAATATCACGTGCCTTGCACAATCACATTACCGCTCGAAAAATATACCAAGATGAGACGAGTTTCGAAGAAGTTTCAGGTTTGCATCATGACTAATTTATGTACAACTATAGTATCACATATAAAAAAAATAAACAAATATATCCTCCCATAAATTAAGTAATGTAGAAATATAATTAACAAAAAAATACACAAGACTTCACACCATAATAAAAATGGCTATATTTTTAAGTTTTACCTGACCTAGCCCATATTGTACATATTTTGAAAGCACTAGCAAATTCAAATTATGTGTTCTTACAACCATTGCTTCTAAAAGCTATGGAATTAAATCTGTATTATCACAACCATTGCTTTCACTCTCTCTTCTTCTCACATCTTCCACGTATGCTTCAAGGGGCCGTATATTTTCTGCTTCTCCTCTTGTGTCACCTGGTTGCAATGTAAGAAAATTAAAGAGTAGAAGTCCACCATTGAAGACCATTCAAATCTTTGCTTTCGAAAATGGGTTTCTGAGTTTATTAGTTTTGTGGATTGGGTGTTGCTCCAATTGATTGAAAATATCGAAAGGAGTTCAAAATTTAAATTTGAAGTAATTTGGAGTAGATTTGAGCAAGATTTGAGTTAAATTTCAGAAAAGACGGAAGGAAGAAGACGAAGTCAATTTTTTGTATAATCTTGTATAATAGTGTATAAACACATCTTATACACTTTTATACACATTTATACAAGCGTCTGTAGTCGAACTTCTTCTACGATTTTCAGTTGCAATTCTTGTTCAAAACCAGTCCAAATCTCCATTAAATAACTTCAAAATTTATATACAACCTCCTTATACTATTTCTAACAAGTCTAAATAATACCCACTCCAAATTTCTTACAAAATCAAATTCAAAATTTAACCCACATATTTAATCTTGTTAAAAATCTAATTTTCACCACCCAAATAGATTTGTTTGTTGAACTAATATTTGAGTCACTATTACTGATTCGAAAATTAACTTAAAAGCTTGAAAATCTTTTTTAAAAATTAAATAGTAATTTTGAGAACCTATTGGAGTTGAATATTAAATCTTAGCTTATTATTTTTGGACTAATTGGTTGTAAATTGAAATATGGGCTATAAATTAAAAAGTAGGGAGTTCAATCGTTCTAATATGAAAATTTTCCCTTTCATATATGTACGCGGCAAAATCAGAAGACTTGATTTCTTGCTGTCAAGTCATTTCGGAAGCATGTCTCGGGACCCCGAGGTCAGAAAGCCACGACCGAGTTCTCGACCTCGGGCTCATCGAAGCCTGACTCGGAGGAAATGGATATCGAAGCCAGGAAAATGCGGGGGGAAGGAGGGGGGAGGGGGAGCTTCCAAGGCACACGCCTAAGACTGACAGGGTCGGCCTACCCGGAGCCTATGTTGAGGCATCACGTCAAGCCATCCCATCTCCGTACTTTGTAATTAGTCTCTACATACTTGTAACTGAGTCCCCCCTCCTATATAAAGGGGACTCACCCTACCTTGTAGGGGATAGATGTTGCTCCATTTCTCCAAGTGCAATAATATCTCTCTCTCTTTCTTTCTAACTTGTTTGTTTTTACTCCCCTGAGGCCGCCTCAATATTTGTCGTCCTCTTACTTGTTATTCACTATATTGCTCAATATTGGCTGTATAGAGCCTTTCTTAACCATATCCTTAATTGTTATCCCATTCCCGGCTGCCCCCGCCCCCCGATACCTCTATCTCGACCCGAACCTGGACCTCGAGGTCCCCATCGATCAGCCCTGCGACCGGGCATCAGGCCCTTCGGTTTGATCACTGCCTCATTTTAGCTCGCACTTTATCGTTAAACTTAATATTATTAGCATCAACTACTTTAACAACTAGCTCGAGAATAGATCACGTATTTTTAAAATCCCATTTACAAATTTAATTGTTGTTACTATTTTCACGGTAAACAATATATTTGCCTTTAATTTTGAGAAATTTTCATAAAGCACTATCTTTTAGTAGTAATTAACCATCTATAGATACCATTTGATATATTACAGATTATAGATACCTTTTCTGTGGTTATAAGATGTATTTGATGTATTTAAGCTATTGTATTCATGAATACAGTAGCAAAAATACGCGTGAATCAGGGAAGTCCAGCTAATCAGTTATTGTATTCGAGAGTATTCGACTGTATTCATGAAGTGAAACATAGGATTACAGCTGGACATATTATTGTATTCGATTGTATTCACGGCGTGAAATACGGGATTACATTATTTTTAAAACGGAAAGTGAATCAATTTACATAATAGACTCCTAATATAACTCAATAAACTCAATTATAACACACAAAATTTATATTTTCAGTTATAAAAAAGATTCTCAACTGAAAAATACCCCAAAAATATAGCAATCTTCAGAGAAATTATATAATACATCTGAATACATAAATTATATTAATTAAAAAAAACATATAAATACATTCATGGCATATAGCTAGACAGTGAATATAATAAAATACATAGAATACAACGGGATATATTGAAATACAATGAGAAAAAAAGACAGTAAATACATTGAAATACATGGAATACAATGGGATACATTGAATTACAATGAAAAAAAAGACAATGAATACACTCAAATACATGAAAATACAAAAATATATTGAAATATATTAACAGAAAATCAAGTTGCTCAGCCCAAAATCCGTCGTCTTTGTTCAAGAACAAACCCTAATTTTCAGCTACTCCTATTGCAGCAGATGCAACAACAACGTCAGATGTATTTGTCACCTGCTCCGAATCTCACTATCAAATCTAGGTTTCGGAGTTCTCTCGCTATAGACGCTATTGTTTCCCAAAATTGCGTTTCAATGGCGGTAGCGAGTGGCTTAGCAACCTCTTTTGTAAGTGAAAGTTTTCATTGTGATAATTTAAGTTCTACGTCTTGTTCTTCGCATTTTTCTCCTTCTGTGGGTTGTTTCGTCGTCAAGATAGATTATTCGAGAATGGTAGGAGAATTAAGCCGGTGGTTTATTCGACGAAATAGCATTCTTTGAGCCTAGATGCGAGGTTGCTTCGAACTCGGTGGTTAATAATGGTGAAAAGGAATCTAACCACAGAGATAAAGAAAACAGTGTAACTGAATAACGTATTTAGTGGCTTAGGGGTAGGAAGTACCAAAATTAGATATTTTGATATAAACAGTAAAAAGTATCTATAGAATATAATTTTTTTAAATAATATTTATTTAAAATAAATAAAGTATTAATCTTTGCTATAAGAGGTAAAAATTCTTTTAATTTTTATAGTGGAATAATCCACAAATTAAAGCACGACTTAGAACCGGTCAAAGTCTAGTAGTAAGTATTTTGGAATAATTAAGAACACATTTATTAAACACGACTCCCAACCCCGTCAAACACGATATAGGAATAGGAGGACTAATTGCAAGAAATGTCTAGACGTTCTTTTGTTCTTTTCTATGTCATGTCTATTTCTTTCGACAGTGACTCACCCCGCAAAAACTAACTTTAATTTGGACTTGAACCAATTCTAAATTCCTTGATTCAATTATGTAAATCTTTAATTTGTATTTCCTCCATCTATATTTCGTTTCGTTTTAATATATACTACAAAATGTTATCATATTTATTGTTAGATTATATTTTTTACGCTTAACGTCAATGTACTGCCATTGGGGCTTGGGATAACTAGCTATATATCTTCTGAAAGTCGTGTGTATATATGATTGCTTTTTCACTTACGTTATGTCCAAAATCAAGATATTGACAATTTAAATAAAAACAAAGCGGCAAGTTTAAAGTTTTTATTTAGAATTGAGGACTATATATAGATTACTTGTATATGCATGCTTCAGGGTATACATAGGTCGGATTAGTTCGGATTTTACAATTATCAAACCAAATCAATTGTGTCGGGTTATTAAATCTAAAGACCAAACCAAACCAATAAAACTCAGGTTTTTCGCTCTCGGGTTTTTGGGTTATTCGGATTTTTTCCCTAGTAAAATCTTCGTAGAACAAAACGTATAAATTGTGCTCAAAATATTTCTTTAATCCTAATAATATACAACTACATAAAGTATTTTTCAAGAAAATAATACAAAATATGAAATGCATCATGGCATTATCCTAAAATATTCAATACATTCCAGTTCGTAGTATTGAATTGAATATCTTTTGTTAGCATTAGTATTGATTTGATTTTGATTTTGGCTTTTGCTAGCATTATTTAATCAAACCTTAAACATTTAGGTTAATAAGGTTTCCTATATGGTATAGGAATGTAAAAATTTCTTATTATTTAATTCACTAATGTTAATGACCTTATTGGAACATTCAAAAGTTCTAAGTCCAACCTTGAAATAATACCTTAAAAGATAAAGAGACACTTTTATAACTAGACAAGATTTAAAAAATATCTACAGAATCTTAGTATCATTTATTGAATAACAAATGAGGCAGCAAAAATATTATATTAGTAGCAGTTTCCATCTTGTAGTCAATCAAATCCTAATTTATCTCCTAATTAAACTCCCCAATAATAACCTTCTATACATGTTCTCCGTCTTTTCAAATAAAACTAGACATACCATCAATGGAAGACACAAAATAATTTGCACCATTGAAGGCATTTCCTTGAACTTCCAATTAAGTGAATTAGTATATTATGGGTATATTGTAGGTTTGTGATTGTTAATTTAATATGCGTAGAAAATTATATACGTGATATAGTAATGGTATATCATAAATTAGTATTTGTTTAGTTATGTATGATTATATAATTATATTATATCATGTATTTAGGGTATGTTATAGATTTTTATTTTTTAGTTAAGTGTGTAATAATTATATACACATTATTATAATGCTATAACATGTATCACATTTGTTTATTTATGTGCGCATATGTAATTATATACATTATATAATAAAGATATTTATGGTATAATAAAAATAAACATGGTATAATAAAGATTAAGAAATTAGGTTAAGAATTTCAAAAAATGGAGAATGTCAGTAGCAAGAGAAATTAGATTTAGGGTGAATTCGAAGGGAACATCTGATGCACTTATTAAATCAATTGTATACTCAAAGTCAGTATTTTAATCGAGTAATTATCATTTTGGTTAAAATTATTTAATAATCAATTATAAATAGTAAGAAAGAAGAATTTATTATAAATAGAGTTCTATTTATGGTGAATGTCTATATTGAGAGAGATTATAGAGTTTATTACTTGGTGGCTAAGTCACCATTTCCCTATAAATAGAGAGTTTTATTCCAGTGTAATTCATCCCAATATCAATAAGAATTTCCCCTCTCTCTTTCTCTGCAATATTGTTCTTCTACTTTTATTATTTTATTACACGTTATCAGCACGAGACTCTAACCAATTGAGTAAAAGCTTTGAGATTGATCATAATGATTGTCAATTGTTCTATGAATTTCCTTCATGATTAAATTTTGAATTTAAGGTAAGTATTTTACTTTATTTTTATCTTTTAAATTCTTAAAATTCTATAATTTGATTTTATATACAAGCAAAGAGAACAAAGTTTTGTTGATACCCAATTTTTTCCTAGGTATTTTATATACCCAAAATACTTTTAAAATAACATATGTATGCATATATGAGCACACCCAAGAGTTTTCTTTACCAAATTTTTAATGATTTTTAAACCAATTTATTGCCTATTTTTATACCATAAAATCCAATAATTATTCCCAAAACTATCATTTTGGCAAATAGCTTATTTTTATTCTTATATTTACACCAAAATATGACTAACATAATTTTTGTACATTTTTACAAATTCATTTAGTATTTTTAAAATCTAAGTTGCACATAATTGCAATATTAGCCCCTTTTAAGATTTAATTGTAATTATATTTATAAAATTGACTTCTATATTTTTAATTCGATAATTATGTATTATTAATTATTTTAGTACATTTGATTTACTTCCATAAATTATTTTGCTATTTTTATAAATTAAACAAGGGAAAAGTGGCTATTTAAAAGCTAGCCCTTTTTGCATTTCAATTTTAACCGGAATTGAGCCCAATCTCAGCCCCAAACCTGAGCCCAATTCCCTAACCCAACTACCCAACCCAATACCCATTTAACCGACCCAACCCATAACCCTTTTAATCCTGGTCGTTGATCATTTAGATCAACGGCCACCGTTCCCCCCTTCCTTTTTAACCCCAAACGACCTAACTCTAACCCTTATTTCTCTTAGATAGCCGCCCCCAAATACTCTCCTTCTCTCAAACGCTCCCTAGCACTCGAAACCTTAATCGCCTCCCTTGTCTTCTCCGATCAATCTCACCGGAGTCCATGACTTCTCAAGCCATGGACGGCCTGTGCTCACCTTCCTTCCCCCCCAAGCCTTGGTTGTTCGAGATTTCGAGGTCCGACCTCGATGGTATTCGAGTAGATCCTCCACAGATATGTGGTTCCATGGATTCTCCGACCGTGTTCCGACGTATTCGAGCTTTAAGAGCCTAGCTATGGCTCAGATCTGTTTGAGACCAGACCCTTTCCAAGCCTTCTCATTTCTAGAGTTTCAGAGAAACCTAAAGCTATTCGATTTTTTTCTGTTTGTTTTCTCTTAGATCTATGCTATATCTGTGCTATATTCGATATTTCAAGGGTTTTCCCCAATTTTTTTTCTTTTAAAATTATTTGATTTTCAAACTAGGGTTTCTGGAAAACACTTTCTGATTCTTTCTTCTCTTTTCTTTGTGTGTGTTTCATCTGTGTTTATCTCGTATGTTTCTTCTCTGATACGCACGTATTTGAGCTTCCACTTTTCTTTTCTGTTAAGCATGATCCTTCTATGCTTTGCATTTGTCCTGTGCCTTTAGCCTAAGCTCGCATGATTATCTCTGCTATGTGATTTTTATTGTATGTATCTCCTACTAGGTTCTTTATGTTTGCTTGCTTTATCAGATTTTTACTAAGTTCTTCCTAAGCATGCTCCATCTACTGTTTTCCTAAACCTGTATCGCTTTTTCGCTTCTAAACTTGTTTGAGTGACAAGCTTTGCCTGAATATATTCCCTATGTTTCAAACTTGGTGTTTGTTTAAGAAAGAGACTACTGAGTCTATTCTATTCGTTATTTTCTCATCTATGCATCTGATTCGAGTCAGAAACCCTAGGATTTGGGGGGAGGGGGTTTAAAAAGTTTGACCTTGTGTTTGGACTAGGGTTCCACTCATAACCCTAATTCTCTTTCAGACTTATTCCGAGTCTGTGAACCTAACCTTCTTGGTTACCCTGATTTCTTGCTAGTTTTACAACAACTCTTTCTTGTCTCTACATGCTTTTTATATGACATTCTCCTCTTTCAAAAGGCCTTTGGCTAGCCTGACGATTGATTCCAAGTCCCTTTTTAAAGGGGTCTTATTGAGTGTTGATGATTTTTCTTTAAACGAAGTTCCTCTTCACCTTTCTCGGTTAGATTCATTCGTACCAAGACTCAAACTTTGATTTTTACTGGTTGTGATTGATTACCTTTCCTTATTTTTGTCCAAACCGTGTGCTACTAAGCTATTTCCTTAAATAATGCTCTATATATTTGCCCCTGTTATATTGCCTTGGAAAAGATTTTAAATCAAAGCCCTTTCCTTATTTATCATGCCCGTTTGAAATCAATCCCTTAACCAAAGGGAAACAGCCTGTGATTGATTTTCAAATTATTTTCTTACCTTCTTCTTACCTGTTTTCTGCACTATAAAAGGGGCTACCCTTCTACACTTCCGACACAGCTTTTCTGCACAAACACGCTTTCACACATTGGAATACTGAGTTTTCTCTCGATTAAACTGCTTCTCATTTATAGTATTGAGCACTCTGCTTTCTACTCTCCTTTTCTCCCTTTTACCTTCTGAAATATTCTTGCGTTCTCGTGAACTCTCAAGTGTTCTGCTGCAAATTTAAGTCTGCTCCTGCTGATTTCTTGCTGCTTGCTTACTCTGTTGTTCTATTTTTTTACTTCGCAACTGGTATGTTCTTAGTTAAATAATTCCCCCTTCACTATGTGTTTACTGCTTAGTCTGTTATGCTTTCCTTCACCATGTGTTTATTTCTTAGTTTGTTATGCTTTCCTTCCTCATGTTCCTGCCATTAATGTGCTTACATGAATTCCCACTTCCCTTTTTCCCCTTTATGTGTTGAGCCTGACTTGGGTCTGGTGGTGTCCTAATCATCATTCAGACTCAGGTCTGACCCTCAAGGGTCTGCTCCTAACTTGTTTGACCAAATAAATGGTCAGGGGTGTGCCAGTCTGCACCTATGGCTGGGTATGACCACTGTTTGTTATGGTTCCCCAATCACTTTGCACTTACTCCTAGTTCTAAGTTCTTCCCCTCTCTTGCAAGCCATGCTTTGGGACCCTGGAGTTCCCTCTGAACTTGGATGTCTGAGGGATGGCTATTCCGCACTGCACTATTCTAATTCTAAATGGGTATCTTGGGTGTAAGCAATGCCGGGAATTCCTGAAATTCCTTGGAAATTTGGAAACACCCTTGATAAAGAGAAGGCTTTGGAAATCTGGATCCCAGAATTGGTTAAACACATGTTATTGGACATCAAGATTGAATTAGGCTGCTTGGATCCAACTATTAGCTTTTGATGTATCTTTAATTTCCAGTTTGATTTATTGAGTTTGTAATAATCTTTGTATGAAACTTGGGGAATATAGTAAAAGGCCGTGGGAGGGGTTTTTACTTTCTTGCATCAATAAAGGGTAGATATCATGACTTTAGGACTTTAATTTTCTTACTAGAAATCTTGCCTATAGGATTGTCCAATATTTCTGATTCATATTCATCATAGACACCATGCGTATAGGGTTTAACGTTTAATTATGCTGCAAGTCATCTAAAAATTATGCCTGTAAGGTTTAATGTTTAATCATATTGCAAATCACTAGAGATCTTGCCTATATGACTTAACGTTCAGGTAATCAATGCATATAGAAATCATGCCTATAAGGAATGCATATGCATTAGGCAAACTGTAGGGTTAATTAACACAATCATCTTTTACAGGTTCAATAACAGGCTTTAAAAAATCGAAAATAGATATCATGCCTATATGACTTTGCATCAAACTCGACTGATTCGTTTTAAGCAATAAGAGTCTGTTAATTGGTCTTTAAACGTCTTAATTCAGTAACGTTTTCAAAGGCCCCAATATTTTAATAAAGCCCATTGAACAAGTATACTTTTAAGTCCTTCAAATCTATATCTCTTTCTGAAGCGGTTTCTTTCTAAACATTCTGCCTAAACGCTTTACTCAGTCCCTGAAATTGTCTTTTTAAAACGGTTCTGCAGCTTACTTTTCCTTAGATATTTTCGTCTCTGAAACTCTTTCGCAATCATTTCTGTGTGTTTATACTCGAANAGTATTTTTAAAATCACTCGCTTAAAATACCTTAATACCTGACAACTGTATCCAAGTTGCCTAATGCAGACTTTCTGCCTAAAATACATGTGTTGAACCAGTCCGTTCGCTGCTTAAATTTTAATATAAGACCAAACTAGTAATTATTAAGGCATGCTAAACTAAATGATTGTCTGATTTTTGGGGTTAATTTGAGCCTTGTATGACTGTTTGTTCTCCCCCTTTTACTTGTTTTGAATGTCGCAACTAGAATTTTATCCTTTAAAACTCCATAAAGGCCCCATCCTTTTCTTCCCTTTAGGATTAGAAGTCCTAACACCCCGGGACTGATAGTTTGGGACGGGTAATAGCATGCAGTAGGTAAACGACACCGTCCCGTGCTTTAATGCCTTAACGGGGTAGGAAGGGTAGACATGAAGATGATGATTACACGATAACACTATGCGTACAATCAGGTACCGGTGTTGTGCGAATGATCCATGTAATGTATGAACCTAGGATCCCCTCCTTCTTCATTAGTTTGTTATTTTCAGATTTTTTTCAAAAGTTGCCCAAAACCTTTTTAAACTTCCGCTTCTGTTTATTTCCCTAAGTTATTTGCATCATTATTTGATCTCTTCCCTCATTGCGTATCTCTTCTTAAATTGCAAAACTGTTATCTTCTAAATTTCAGCATCTTTAAATCTTTATTTGTAACAATTTTTTTCGTATTTGCAACACTTGCTTGTTTACCTATTTGCTTGCATTTAAAGTCACAATTTTAGCATGGCCGGGAACCATACTAGTGGATCTTGAGGGGTGTCTAACACCTTCCCCTCGGGATAATTTCAAGCCCTTACCCAACTCTGGTTTTCATCCTTAATTCTTCTTAAAGTGCCCTAATGCACTATAATCATTAGGTGGCGACTCTCCAAAATCTAAAACCCAATTCCCAAAGTGGGAATATAGTTGTCTTCCCTAATGTCGTGAACCCGATTCCACTTTTAGGAAAAAAAAATGGGGCGTTGACAAGTTTGATTATAACTCTAATGGAGTTTGTAAGAAATTATAATCACCTGAAGTGGTAAAATTTCTATGTCTTGCCATGATCAAATTTATGTATGATTATTGGCACAAGAAGTGCATATATACCCGTCCCATTGAATTTGCTCCATTCTCATTCCCTTAAGAGAATGTGATAGCAATATGTGATAAGTCTGAAAGAAGACAAAATTATTACCGTGAAGGTATCAATGGATGTGGACGTGACAATTGACGAAATTATAATCATCATCATTGTGGTAATGAGAACAATAAGGATTCTCAAAATTCTCCTTCACTTTGTGAAAATAATATTTGTCATCGATTTAACATGAGATTTTATAAAGCACATATAAATGATTATGGTCCATTCATTATGTGAATGTAACAACATCTTATTTATGAATACATATTCATTCTTGGAAGAATATGAACGTGCTAGTGATAGTGAATATACCGCACTCACCCTATAGAAGGAGGTTTGAGATGATGTACAAAAATAATGTCATTATTATAGCATGAATGGTCATTGATCACGTACTTATTGTATGTCAAAATATTTTGCCATTGTGATTATTAAAAGACAACAGTAATGCAAGACACAGATCTTGCATATAATTTTGACTATAACCATAATGGTATAACTTTCTCTTTAAAAGAGATATTCACCATATGGATGTTGATGAATATGTGGTAGTACCAAATTAATTGAGAGCTTTGGAAGAGCCAATTATTACTATTTTGGAGAAACACAATTGATTACCAATAAGATATTGTGTTGTAGTAAGTCTCAAAGAAACTTATTCTGTTTTCAAATTGAGACTCTAAATAAAGGAAAAATTTAATATCTTCTATTACTACAACTTGTAGCGGGGTAATATGTATGTAAAAAGCTATCCGCTTTATTCTCTAGTTTGTACTACACAAATAAAATAATACTACAATAAAGTGGATGTCTATTGATATAAAAACCCATATCATAATAAACTTGGAGTTTATTGATAATTGCACACGTCATGGTGTAAATCAGAAGTTTATCAATATTGATAATTTATTCAATTGGCATAATTGGTTTAGCCATATCAATTTAAGTATGATGTGCAAAAATAATAGAGAATTCACATGGGTAAATATTAAAGAACTAGAAAGTTTTTTACGAATTCTCTTATATTGCTTGTTCTCATTAATTAATAGATCAACTAAAATTGGGATTGAATTTCATGGATGCTGGAAATATCAAAGGTGAATAGGGGATCATTCACCTGCCATGTATACCATATAAGATGCATCTATGAGATGGTTACATGTGCGATTATTAATTACTCACAACATGGTGTTTTGCGAGGTAACTTGCTCAATAATTTAGTTTCGAGCATAATTTCCAGATTTTCTATTCAAGAAGTTCATCTTGATAAGTTGGTTTACATTACAATTGGTTTAGCAAAATAATTTATTGAGTGCCTCCACTTAATAGCTAAACTATTATTTTTATATATATATATTGTCACACCTCCTTTTGGCGCTACCGCGCCCCGCGAAAGGGCATGGTAGAAGGAGTTTTTCCAATTAAAGGACAATCGAAACGGGACTTATTTATTTAATTCAGAGTCGTCACTTGGTAGATTTATGGTGTCCCAAGTCACCTGTTGAATCCCGAATCGAGGAAAGGTTTGACTCTGTTTAACGGTCTGCGAACCAGAAATCCGGATAAGGAATTCTGTTAACCCACGGTCGCTCAACTGTCATATTTGGCTTATTTATCTGATTTTATAACATGCTTTAACTTATGTGCAAATTTTAA
>MU672616.1:81137-159508 GCA_026770625.1 Nicotiana glauca | reverse complement strand
GGCGTTCGCGGCACCGAGATTCTTCTCCTTCTTGTTTTCCAGATTTTACTCTATGTATTATATATTTTAAATTGTAATATGGATCCTCCTAGATGCTCGTGACTTGTGACACCCCGGTCGGGCTGTATTGGGTTGTATTTGTATTGATTAAATCATATTCGGACTGTTATATAACTGATTAACTGCTTTAAGTGGTGTTCTGAGATGGTCTGGCTGGCCTTGTCTTCACGAGAGGCGCCATCACGATCGGGTTTGGGAATTGGGTCGTGACATTCACCATTTTGAGAGATTGATAGTTGTGAAGTAGAAGAACTTAGATCACCTAGAACAATATCTTTTTGTCTAGGAATTGATACAAATCTAGTTTCATCAAAAATTGCATCTCTTGATTCAATGACGGTATTAACCGAGTATGAATCATTTGGTTCCATGACCAAAAATCTGTAAGGTTTGCTACTTTCAGCATATCCTATAAAGATGCATTCAATTCCTCTTTCACACAACTTTTTCTTCTTAGGTTCTGGGACTTTAACTATAGCCCTACATCCCCAAGCTTTGAGATGACTCAAATTTGGTTGTCTTTTGTTCCAAAGTTCATATGGGGTTGTTGGATTCCTTTTATTAGGAAACCTATTAAGACTATAACAAGATGTTAACATAGCTTCACCCCAATAGTCGTGACTTACTCCTAAATTAGACAATAAAGAATTAACTATTTGTGTTAAGACTAGATTTTTCCGTTCGGCTACACCATTTCGTTGTGCTGTATATGGTGTTATTACTTGATGCACAACACCAGTACTTTGGAAAAATATGGGATTATAATATTTCCATCCCCTATCGGTCCTTAAATACTCAAAGGAAGCTTTACATTGCAATTCAACCTCAGTCTTGCAAATTTTGCATTTTTCTAATGCTTCATCTTTAGAATTTACAAGATAAACTTTGACAAAATTTAGAGTACTCATCAATGAATCTAATAACATATTTCTTTCCTCCAATTGTAGGAGTACTATGAAAATAAATCAAGTCACTATGTCACGACCCAAATCTACTATGTCGTGATAGCACATATCGTGGAACTAGAAAAGCCAAATCTTTTACCAAAACAACCCGTCATTTTAATTTAAAGGTTAATTCAAGATATTTAATTAATAAAATTCCATAAGATAAATCTGAATAATAAAGTGTGGAAAAAAAGCCCGACATCAGGGTATTACTAGTCATGAGCATCTACTAAGAACTATCCGACAAAACTTAGACTAATACAGTTTGGAAAAAAAAACTAATAACATCTATAGAAAGATAGGAGGAAGAAGACAAGGACTACGATCATCATGCAGCTACCTTGCTAACTCAACAAATCCGCGACGGATGAAAAATCAACACTTGCTACCACGTCCAGCAACCACTAGATTTGCACACAAGGTGCAAGGAGTAATGTGAGTACGCTAATTTAGTAAGTGAAAAAAATAAATAAAGACTGAATAGTAGCAAATACATAAAATCCACATCATGAAATTTCAGTAAGTACAGCATGATTTCAAATCAGCATGTGAGTCAAATCATCTCATTTTAAAAATCTAATTTCATTAAAACCATTTAAAACATCTTTTAACAGTATTTCAAACAAAGTGATGAAACAGTGAGTAAAAATGATGAAAACATAAATAGATCCTCGGGCAAAACATCAATCGTAAACAGCCCCTCAAGCAAACATGAATCATAAACAGCCCCTTAGGAAAACCTCACAATCGTATATAAACAGCCCCTCGGGCACAACATGAATCAAGAACAGCCCCTCGGGCAAAATATCATATCACTCACTCAAGGTACCCGCGCTCACTGGGGGTTTGCAGACTCCGGAGGGGGTCCTAGAGCCCAAGCGCTATAACAAGACACCTCGTGGCATAATCAATCAGGCCCTCGACCTCTTATAATCATAAATCAGTAACAACTTGATGCGACATGCAGCCTGATCCCATAATATCCTTACAAAAATAGTCCATCAGCCTTACTCGGTCATAAACCTCTCAAGCCACTCGGGCTATCAGCGAAAATAGGGTGCTCAGCCTAAAATAACATTTTATGCATCAAAATAGGGAATTAAAGACTAGGTTATGAAATCGGTAACATAGCATGACTGAATATAGACATTAAATTAAAATAGTGAGAGGATAATAAGAAAAGACCCCTAAGGGTTTTAAGGATAGGTGATTTTACATAATACCAATTGATTAATTTAGAGATAAATGATAAAATTGACAAGAATATAAAACAACTTATGCTTGGACAGTATCCTCGAGCTGACAAACCCTCAAGAGTAGTAAATCTAGAACAGTTAAAGAATAACAATTGAAGAACAATAATTAAAGATCAGTAAGTTGATGAGCAAAAGAAATATTATATTGCCTTGATCTGTATGAATGTGAGTCTCTATAAATTATGGGGATCCCTCTTTATATACTAGAGGAATACTAATTGAGGTAAAATTCTAATTATGGAAGTAAATCTCATCATTGATACAAAAACCACCCTTGATTTGATCTGTTTTGAGATTCTTGCCGTGATCTCCAACCAGTTACGGATATTTTGCCTTTCTGTTATTGTGTTCCACTCGAAGCTCATCATATCCAATCTCGATCGTTGGGGACCTTGATCTCGATGGGTGTCTTGATTTCCAAACTCGGCACCTTGTCTCCGTGCTCAGGTCTGATCCATTACGAGACTGACCCTCGATGCAGTCCTCTGATCTCAAATAATGACAAAATTGGGCAAGCTCGATTTTACCCCTATACAGATAGTCCCCTCATTTCTTAGAGTTAAATGATAAGAAATGACTTGAGCTTCAATTTTCTGGAGACCCTAATAATGATTTCATCCCCGTGTCATAAGTGATTGAGGTGACCGAAAAGTCCCATCGGTGCAGTTCCCCAAACCATTAATGTTTTCCAGTGGACGATCGACCACTAGCACCACCAAACCGGTGCCATAAATCTATATATATATGTGTTTTAAATGAATCCAAATTTTACTTTCACCTCCACCAATATTTTTAAATTTTTTGCTCTCTCTATCTCTTCTCGTTCACCACCCATTGTGTCAACTTCGTTAGTACCAAGAATAACAAGTTTCACCTCTTTCCACTTCTTTCTACCTTAATCAATGGCGAAAACCTCCAAAACCATTCTCCAAAAGGAAAAGGCTTCTTCATCGCGGCATGCCGGTGATAAAATGTCGGTGAAGCCACGTATCGAAGAGTGCATTCCAGGGTCGTGTGATCTTTCCTCTGATTTTAATATCGAGAAACCCTCGTCTATCCCTGGACAATGCAAGCCGATGTCAAGGTATATTTGCTCGATAACTGAGGGCGACCTGAAGCAGGTAAAAAAGGATTGCCATTAGGAAGGCAAAGAGGTGGTGATCCCAACCCCTAAAGAGGACATCACCACTCACGTGAAAGGGTTCTTGAGTGTTTACACTTGCCCTTTTACGTTGGGTCTTTTTGACCTTGCTATCCTTTATTTCTGCCGCCAATATCAAATAACCTTGGGCCAGATTTACCATTCCTTCTAGCGCATTATTATTTTGCTCTGATTCTTCATGAGCCAAGTCGGGATACCTTTTATGCTCGACCACCTTATTAGAATGTTTAGCCTCCGTCTCTATCGGGGAGGATTGATAAGGCTTCAGTGCCGGGCCACTAAGGTGATATTCTCGAGAATAAATGAGGACAAGGACCGAGGATGTATGGGCCTGTTTGTCCGAGTGAGGACTTCATACATAATTCTGATTGAGAAGATGTTGTTCCCCGAGGAGTGGAAAATGAAGCGTAAGCATGAATTTGCCAATAATGTTCGTGTATCATTTTGTTTCATTTTTCTTTTCGCACTGACATCGTTTCCTATGATACAATGGTTTCTTTGGTGCCTGGTGCAATCCCGGACCTTGAAGGCTGGGTTTGGAAGCTGGCCTCGACCTCTTCAAACTCTGAGCGTTGTTGGCATGATTTGTCCAAGGGCCAATAGGAAGCTAAAAACTATGGTAAGCTTCTCTATCATGTTTTATGCCTTTCTGTGAAATGTATTTTTCTTATTTTCTCTTAATTTCCTTTTATGCAGGTCTTGGGATGTCACTGAAATAAGGTCAGCTTTGCCTAGGGAGGAGGTGACCCCGAAACTGCCTAAGGATAAGAAAAGGATAAGGGTCTCGCCTTCAGATAACCCAAAGGCTAAGAAGAAAAAGACTCATAAGTCGAAGAACAAGTCCATCACTCTATCTTCAGACGTAGCCCAAAAGCTACGAGATGAAGAAGAGGAGGGGGAAGATGCTGACTGTGAGCTAGTGGCTCTAAAGAGGGGAAGCGTCGAAGCTTCAAAAGCAGTTCCACCAATGATGGTCAAAAAGGCTCATCCTTGAACCGAGGAGATTTCAGAAGATGGTCCGATAAAAGTCCCGAGTCATCAAGGACTGAAGATTCCTCGTGTCGTGATGAATAACCGGTGAGTATACCCGAAGGGTCCGGTTCTGAGGCCCTTCAAAATGGATATAGTTCCCCAAGTGACTTGATTAGGACAATAAATATTGACGATTTACCACCCGACCCCATATTTTTTGAGGGGCAATTTTGGGAGGCGCGATCTATGAAGACACCCAATATGGGAAAAACCCATGAAGGGGAAGACATATCTCGTGGTTGCCTTGCTGGAGTCGATGATGTTTCCGACCTAAATGCAATGATCATTTTTTATGAGGTTCAGCATCTCCAGAACCAGGTAAATTTCATCCTTCATAATTACGTTTGCTTTTATTTCCTTCTGTCTGATTTCTTTCCCTTCTTCATAGGTTGTGATGCTTCATCGGAAAGCGTTCACCAAATCCCAAGTAGAGGTGAACCGGTGTGAGGCTGATATCTGACGGATTATGAAGGAGAAAGACGCCCTCAAACGCTTCTATGTGCAGAAAGAAGGGGAGATCAGGGACCTCCAAGTTGAATTAGCAACAGCCCATAAGAAGCAAACCGATCTTATCGAGCAGGTAATGCAAATTTTCATGAGCTTGACATAATTTGATATTGGTGACTAACACTTAGAACCTGTAGGTTCAGCAGAAGGCCAAGAAAATCGAGCAGCTTCATGAGGAAGCAGAGATAAAAGAGGCAGAGATTTTAGGGTGGAAGCAGAGCATGGACCATCTTGCCTCGGAGAAAGATACCGCTCGGGCCCAACTATCTTCGGTTGAGCGTCAACTCCAAAATATAAGGGAAGAGAGCTTGTCTTGAGCCAGGAAATTTGAAGAACTCAAGACTCAGCTGGCTGTTGAGCTTGAAAGGCCAATACGGAGGCGGTCGTGGCTATCTACCGAGCCGATTCTGAAGCCGCTAACGCTCGAGTGATAGAAATTTCTAATGTCGCTCAAGTTCCATTATCCTGTGCTGCCAAGCATGCTAAATAAGAGAGAGATCCTTAAGAGGTTCATGCCCGTGGTTTTGACCTCACAGTCGATATCGAGAATACAAAAGTGCTGGAAGCCGAGGCTGAAGCTTTGCTCTATGATGATGATGATGTCTCCGAGAGTGTGAGCGGATCCAAGAGCGGAGAAGATGAAGATGAATCTCCTGGGGAAGATTAGGCATTTAATAAATTTTTCCTTTTTGTTTTGGATTTTTGTGTTAGACCCTTATCAGTCCATTGTACATATTTTTGTCCATATATATAAAGAAATCTCTCTTTTGAATGCCTTCTCAAATTTTATCTTCAATCATGCCTTGTAAAATTTTAGCACATCTTTATGCTTTAAACAATATCTTTGAGACTTTGGTTTTAAATGTTTTGATCGAAGCCATAATAATACTACTTTTATAGTCGGGTTCGAGTGAAATCTGAATTTGGAGCAAAAGGACCCTTAGGTTTGTTTTGAATGATAACAAACCTCGACCTATAATCGAGTAGGTTCTTATTCAAATTTGAGATAGCGGGACCCTTAGGTTCGAATTGAGTGAGAACATGTTCTCGAACACAATGTGTGTTGGCCCGTACGATCTTTGAATTGGGTCGATATGGCCTCTAAAGATTGGATATTTTTTCCTTTTTTCGGCTCTTAGTAAAATTTTCTCATGCCATAAAATGTATTTTTGGTACCCATTGGATTTTTTTTGACGGTTTAGTGTTGATCGAAACCCCTTTGTTTTTTTGTGCCTTAGCACAATTTTGTATTGAATAATTCAATACCTCTTAAGGTTTTTCAAGGGCTGATTTTATTGAACCCCTTTGATTATTTTATCAAGGGTAGCCTTTTTAACATATTTTCAGAGAATTCGAAGGCATGTTTCTATTGCAGTGTTCGGACGTCTCTGAGCTGCGTTAGTTTTGCTGTAGCCTTTGGGTGTGATTCTTGGTCTTACTTTCCCAACAACACTTTGAACTTGTTCGAAGTGTTAGTCCCCGAGAATGATGGCCTTGGCCTGTAAATTTAAGTGTGCCTCTTTGAGGTATATAGATAGTTTGAACATGTTGATTTTCGACAGCGGTCCCCGAGTATGTGGTTAATTGCTCGAGATTTAGTTGAGATTGGCTCTTGAGCTGATTTTCGTAAGTACAAAATTGAAAAGTAGAAATTTCACTAAGGCATGGAACATCTGATAAGGAAAAAATACTTCTTTCAATATATCATTCATGCGTACATGTTTTGTCATTAGGGCTCGGGCAATCTACATAGGCAAGGTTTGTTTGACCATTTAATCCTTTATAAGATTTTCCTATCGAGACCCCATTAATACGAAGCATCTCCTTTGAAAATATAACATCCGAGGGTGATTCCCCCAATATTCGAGGTTGATTGTAAAGAAGCCCCGGATAGAATTGAATTTTCCCTAGGTAGCACATTATTATAGTTGACTCGTTAAAAACCTCGTCGGAAAAAACCCATTTGGGATAAACTCCGATCTAAGGGAAAAAAGTGCAATGTGTGCTTTAAAACCTAAGGTCTTTTTGTTAAAGAGATTCTCGATGTCTTTGATCGAACACCTTCAATAAGTTAGCACCAAATAGATATGAAAATGGAGAAGGTCATACCTTAGCAATAATATCGTTTGAGGAGTGATATGTTCCAATTGTTTAGGAATTGTTCGCCTTTGTTGTGCCAAATTTGTAAGATCCCTTTCTGATGATACCGAGGACTTCATATGGCCCTTCTTAATTTCGGCTGAGTTTCCCTTCATTCGTGTCTCAAGTATTGAGGGTGACATTCCTTATAACCTAGTCCTCTATTTTAAAATGTCGAAGATTGGTTCTTCGATTATAATATCTTTCGATTCGTTGTTTCTGGGCAGCCATTCGAACAAGGGCGGCTTCCTATTTTTCATCTAACAACTCGACGCTTGTGCCCATAGACTCGTGGTTTGATTCTTCCGTTGTGTATTGAAACCTGAAACATGGCTCCCTGACTTTAACCGAGATCAAAGCTTCAGAGCCATACACTAAGGAGAGTGGTGTTGCCCCCGTACTGGATTTTGTCATTGTCCGATATGCCCAAAGGACTTCGGGCAAAACTTCTCTCCATTTCCCCTTAGCATCATTCAACCTCTTCTTTAGGTTTCGAATGATGGCCTTGTTCATCGATTCGGCATGTTCATTCGCACTAGGATGATACGTTGTTAATAATATCCTTTTTATTTTGTGATCCTCGAAGAACTTTGTTACTTTGATGCCGATAAATTATTTTCTATTACCGCACACTATCTCGGTGGGTATCCCGAATTGGCATACGATGTGATCCCATATGAAGTCTATAACTTCCCTCTCTTTGAATTTCTCGAAGGCATGTGCTTCAACCTAATTTAGAGAAATAGTCAGTCATAAATACGATGAACTTAGCTTTACTTGGGGCCAATGGAAGGGGACCTACGATGTACATCCCCAAATTCATGAATGGCCACAGGGATAGGACTGAATGAAGTTACTCTCCGGGCTGGTGGATCATCAGTGCGTGCCTTTGGCATTTGCCACATTTTCGAATGAACTCCTCAATATCTTTTTCCATACTGTCCCAACAATATCCTGCTATGATTACTTTGTGAACCAGTGATTCGGCGCCAGAATGGTTCCCTCAGGTGCCTTCATGGACTTCTCGTAGAACATAATCGGTGTCCCTTGGTCCTAAACATACCGCCAATGGTCTGTCGAACGTCCTTCTATATAATGTTCCATCTTTGGCCAATGTGAATTGAGCAGCTTTTGTTCGTATGGCCCTCGATTCTTTAGGGTCCGATGGGAGCTTTCCATTTTTCAAGTACTCGATATGTTTATTCCTCCAATACCAAGTTAAGTTTGCGGAGTTTATCTCGGCGTGGCCTTATTTGACAACCAACTTTGAAAGTTGTATGATAGTTCCCGCGCTAATTTCATCATCTTCATCTGATGACCCTAAGCTTGCAAAAGCGTCGGCCTTATCATTCTGTTCTCAAGGTACATGTTGTACGGTCCATTCTTTGAACCAATGTAAGGTTACCTGCAATTTATCTAAGTACCTTTGCATTCAATCTTCTCGAAATTCGAAGGTTTTGTTGACTTGGTTAACCACGAGCTGGGAATCACACTTGACCTCAATGACTTCAGCTCCCAAACTTTTAGCCAGCTCGAGACTTGCAATCATGGCCTCATACTCAGCCTCATTGTTAGTCAATAAGGGGTTTTCATAGATTGTCTAATCATATTGCCTATGGATGGCTTTAGAATGATGTCTAGCCCGGACCTATTCTCATTTGAAGCACCGTCTGTGAAAAGGGTCCATACTCCCGAGGATGTGCTTGATTTTAGTAATAGCTCCTTTTCGACCTTAGGCACGAGCGCTGGTGTAAAGTCGGCCACAAAGTCTGCTAAAATTTAAGACTTGATGGTCGTTTGGGGTTGATATTCAATATTGTACCCACCGAGTTCGACAGCTCATTTGGCCAGTTGGCCCGACGGTTTGGGCTTATGCAAAATATTTTAAATCGGGTAAGTGGTTATTACACATATGTGGTGACATTGAAAATATGGTTTTAGCTTCCTAGAGGCATTTATAAGTGCAAGTGCCAATTTCTCTAAATGTGGATGTATAGTTTCTATTTCTCCTAGAGTTTGACTTACATAATAAATAGTTAACTACATACCTTGATCTTCTCCAACTAGAACACCACTTACCGTGATCTCGAAGACTGCCAAGTACAAGTAGAGTTTTTCATCTGCCTTGGGAGTATGAAGAAATTATGGGCTCGAGAGGTATCTCTTCAATTCTTCTAATGCTTGTTGGCATTCCAGGGTCCAGGCAAAATCGTTCTTCTTTTGAGTAAAGAGAAGAATTTATGACTCTGATCCGATGATCTCGATATGAATCGGCCTAAAGCAGTTATCCTCTCTATTAGCCTTTGCATGACTTTAATGTTGTCCACAACGGTGATGTCTTTGATAGCCTTGATTTTATCGGGGTTGATCTCTTTCCCGATTCGACACCATGAAGCCAAGGAACTTGCCCAAACCGACTTTGAAAGCGCATTTCTCTCGGTTGAGCTTCATGTTGTATTTTCTCAGTATCTTGAATATTTCCTGAAAATGTGTCAAATGGTCCTCTGCGCTTAGGGATTTAACTAGCATGTCATCAATATATACTTCTATTGCCTTATCTATCTGTCCTTCGAACATATTATTTACTAGGCGTTGGTACGTAGCTCCTGTATTTTTTTTAGCTCGAATGGAATTACATTATAACAATATGCTCCATACTTGATGATAAATGAAGTCCTTTCTTGTTCTTTCGAATTCTTTTGAATTTGGTTGTACCCGGAGTAGGCATCAATAAAACTAAGGATCTCGTCGTTGGCCAGGGAGTAGATCATACGATTGATGTTAGGCAGTGGAAAAGAATCTTTAGGACATGCTTTGTTTAAATCCTTATAATCAACACACATCCTAAGTTATTTCCCTTTTTAGGAACCACGACTACACTGGCTAAACACTCGGGATATTTCACTTCCCGAATGGACCCTATTTGAGAAGTTTAGTTACCTCTTCCTTTTTGAATGCGTGTTTTACCTCGAACTATGGCCTCTTCTTTTGCTTTACCGGTCTGAACTTTGGTCCAAACTCAGTTGATGAGTGGTGATCTCCGGTGGGATCCCTATCATGTCAAAGTGGAACCAAGCAAAACAATCCATATTTTTAATAAGAATTTAACTAGTTTTTCTCTGAGCTCCAGAGTTAACCCTGTTCCTAAGTATACCTTTCGATTGGGAAAGTGCTCAATCAGTATGAATTTTTCTAGCTCTTCGACCATTTACTTTGTGGCATTGGAGTCACGGGAATTATGAAGGTTCGAGGTATCATGAAATCATGGTCCTCGATAATTTCCTGTTGTTCTAATCTGGTCGAAACCGGTGATTGTGGTTGCTATTTGACCTTTTTTCCTTTGATTCTTGTCCCTTTCTTGATGTCAAAGTTGACACTGGTATTACCATATCGATTGCAGACATTCTTAGGCCACTGGTTGTCGCCGTACACCATTTTGAATCCTTCCGGTGTTGGAAATTTCAAGACTTGATGAAGCGTTGAAGGTATTGCCCTCATATGATGGATCCAAGGTCTTCCAGCAGTGCATTATACCTCATATCTCCTTCAATCATGTGGAACTTATTTTCTTGGATAGTTCCGGCCATGTTTACTGGCAACATGATTTCCTCTTTGGTGGTTTCACTCGCCATGTTAAAACTATTGAGCACTTGAGCTGCAGGCACGATCTGATCCTGAAGGTTGAGTTGCTCTACAACCCTCTATCGAATAATATTCGCCGAGCTATCTGATCAACCAACACACATTTAACTTGAATTTTATTCATAAGGATAGAAATTACCAGTGCATCGTTGTGAGGCTGTTTAATCCCTTCTGCATCCTTATGTTTAAAGGATAAGGTATCTTCTAGTAAGTAGTCCCGGGTATGTTTCTCTCTTGTAATGGTGACTTTTGTACGTTTAAATGTCGGACTTTGAGATCGACCCCACCGACGATCATATGAATCGCATGTTGCGATTTCTCATGTTGATTCTTCATGTTCGCATCCCTGTCTCTGAAGTGATTTTTTGCTCAGTCTCTCAAGAACTCTCGAAGATGAACTTCGTTGAATAAACGAGCTACCCTATCCCTTAGTTGTCTGCAGTCTTCGGTTATATGACCATGGGTTCCATGGTACTTGAATGTTTGATTTGGATTTCTTTGAGCAGGATCAGTCTGTACAGGTCGGGGCCACTTAGTAGCTTTGATTTGTCCAATGGCTGACATAATACCCAAAGCATCGATGCTAAAGTTATACTCCGATAACTGTGGAGCTTCTTTAGGATCGACATGTTTATCGAAGCCACTCTTACTCATAAGACCTCGGGAATTTTGACCTCGATCATTCCTTTGATCATTGCGAAAGGGATTACGTCCCGATCCGTTGTTCCTATGATCTGCTTTATAAGGTTGGTATCGATCTTTGTTCTATCGGGGCTCCCTATCGATGTCTCTTTGAATACTGCCTTCGGATCTATTTGGATAAACAAAACTGGATGGGGCTCCTAACTGATCATCCTCGACTCTAATTTTGGGCTGGTACCGATTATGCACATGGACCCAAGTCACCGCTAAATATTCAATCAAATTATGCTTCAATTGACGTGAGTAAAGGCTTGGACAGCCTAATCATCGGTAACTGAGGGTAGGTCCATGCGTTCCATATGAAATTGAGATATAAATTCCATTAGCATTTCGTTGTCCTTTTGTCTTAGTTTGAAGAGGTCAGACTTCCTAGTCGCGACCTTTATTGCTCCGGCATGTGCCTTTATGAACGAATTGGCGAGCATGTCGAAATAATCGATGGAATTGAGTAATAAATTGTGGTACCATATCATTACCCCCTTCGACAAAGTTTCTCCAAATTCTTTCAGCAAAACGAATTAAATCTCATCATTTTCTAAGTCGATTCCCTTTATCCCGCATATATACGAAGTGATGGGTTTATTAGGATCGGTAGTCCTGTTGTACTTGGGGATGTACGACATATGAAACTTCTTAGGAATGGGCTTCGGAGCCACACTTTGAGGAAAAGCCTTTTGCACGAATTTCTTCGAATCCAAACCCTTTAGGATCGAGGGTGCCCTTGATATTTGGTCAACTCGTGAATTGTACATTTCTACCTTTTTGTCATTAGCCTCGATTTTCTTTTCACCTGATTCTATCCATTTCGTGAGCTCCTCAAGCATCTTCATAATGGCGGGATCATTCTCAGATCCATTATCGTTCAATTTCTCCATTACTGGTTTGACCCTATGAACAACTTCCTGCGATGTATCGGGTTCGATTTTGCTTGGTTCCCGATTCTAGAGTTGTGCTATTGCAGCATGCTGAGTTTGTAGCATGTATAATATCATTCGAAGGCTAATTCTGCCTTCTTCACAATTTTGTGTGTTCCGATCAGCCGCTCGAGTGTCTCTGTGGATGCTATTTTTAGCTTCGGCACCTAAATCTCCACGAATGGCAACATGAGAATTGACATGAACCGGATCCACAGCCTATGGTGCCTCGGGATTGATTGGGTACTGCTTGAGAGTTCGACATGTTAATTCCTTAAATCAAAATACTCACAAGAACAAGCATAAAAGAAGTGTGTGTTATGAAGGCTAAAATATTAAGCAATCACTGTTATCCTTAGCCCCATGGTAGGCGCCAAACTGTTTACCCTAAAAATTGAGTAACAATTAAACTTGTAATGTGGTTTTAAGGATACGTAATTTCGCTTAATATCAGTTGATTAATTTAGAGATAAGTGATGAAATTGACAAGAATATAAAACAAACTGATGCTTGGATAGTATCCTCGAGATGACGAACCCTTGAGAGTAGTGGAGATAAAACATATAAAAAGCAACAGTTGAAGAACAATAATTAAAGAGCAGTAAGCTGATGAGCAGAAGAAATATTATATTTCCTTGATCTGTATAAATGTGAGTCTCTACAAATGATGGGGATCCCTCTTTATATACTAGAGGAATCTTAATTGAGGTACAATTCTAATTAAGGAAGTAAATCTCATGATTGATACAAATATCCGCCCTTGATTTGATCTGTTCTGAGATTTTTGTTGTGGTCTCCGACCGGTTATGGATATTCTGCCTTTCTGTTATTGCGTTTCGCTCGAAGCCGATCATATCCGATTTCAATCGTCAGGGACATCGATCTCGATGGGTGCCTCGATTTCCAAACTCGGCACCTTCTCTCCATGCTCAAGTCTGATCCATTACGAGAGTGACCCTCGATGCAGTCCTCTGATCTCGAAATAATGACAAAATTAGGCAAGCCCGATTTTACCCGTATACATTATATATATGAAATTTAAAATTTAATTACTAACACATATTACAATCCTAAAATTTTAAGTAATATTAAATTGAAATGTTGGTTTCGTCTCTATTTGTGGGAGCTAAAACCCTGCTTCATTTAGAGGCAGACATACTAAACTTTTAATATACTGCTCAATTTTCACTCCAACATTTGCCAAATTTTATTAAATAGTAGTGCACCGATGGTAAGCACCCTCCACTTCCAACCAAGAGTTTGTTAGTTCAAGTCACCCCAAGAGCAAGGTGGGCAATTCTTGGAGACAAGGATGCCAAGGATCTATTTGAAAACAACCTCTCTATCCTAGGGTAGTGGTAAGGTCTGCGTACACACTACCCTCCCAGACCTCACTTGTGGGATTATACTGGGTTGTTTTTGTTGTTGTTGTTGCCCCGCAACTTTAAAATCTTGAGTCGGATTTGGACCACATCCAACTTAACTTTTAAGTAAAATTAGAGAGAATCGAAAATAGAAGAAGAGACATGGTTGTCCCGTGTGTACCGAGGTTTGATAGACAAATATCATGTGGTGAATGACGTGGAACAGTCTTTGGCAATCATCTCATATATCATAGAAAGAAAAGAAAAGCATACCAAAGACTCTTTGAAAAGCCTATTTTACCTTTTATCAGACCTTCATCATCATCACTATCATTATATGTATGAGTCAGAAACCTAATTGTGGTCTTTTTGGACTCAAGCGACACAAGTAGGTAAAAAAATCTGGGCATCATTTTATATATAGCGCGGTTATTCACTGCAATAAACCTTAACTGACACACCAATAATTCATAGGAGTATAGCATGCATATATAAGGCGCTATACATCAAATAATTGTACCCCCGGTTTTTTTCCTTATTTAAAGAGTTTCAGAATTTCGTAAACATCCATTCAAATGGATCCTTCAAGTCTTCCAAAATACTTGTTCGTTTAGTTATTTTGCATTTTGTCATTATGCCTGAAGAGCGAAAAAATAAGGTTTCATTATATTTGGGGGTAAGGTTGTGGTGGAGAATACCTCAGTACGTTATATTTGTTCTCTACAGTGTCATGTTAAGTTGCCACTTACAATGGAGTACGATATATTTGTATCGTTTTTATGTAAAAAAAAATAAGTGTGAGCAAATATTCGGTGAATATTAAAGTAACCGGAAGATAATTGGATTTTGTTACTCCGCAAAGGTTTGCTTGTTATGCTGAGTTTAACATCGAAGGCGATGAAACTCTAACAGATTTTTTTGAAGACTCCGGATGAACACCGGGAACTTCTTGTGATAAAAATATTATAAATATATGTCAAGGCTGAAGATGTTCGCAATAATAAGGTTCCGCAAAGTAGGGATATCCCTAAATCATCGGGTGGTTATTTTGGAGTAGTTTTAGCCGAACAGGTTCTGGGTGAAAGAGTTTGGCCTGATCTAAACTTATCTCCACAGGGAGCGAGGAAATAATTTCTCCATAGGTTTACATATTCCACAATCCAAGTGGTAAACTTCTATTTTCCTTTATTTTACGATATTTATTTTTATGTATTGAATTTGTATTAACACTCATATATTTCCCAGGAGGTACCAGCCAAATATGAATTTTACAAGTTATGAACCAATGGACAGTTGGAATATGCCTAATTTTGGTATGATGGATCATAGTGGTCTATCCATGAGTCATCATCAACAGGATAATGTGCATCATGGGATATTAACACATTATAATTAGTAAGTGAAGTGGTAAAGTTTATATGTAAAGTTTGGATGAATTTGAGAAACTCATTATTTATTGGTTGCGCAGTTAAAACGAGAAACTTTAAGGTCCTGTCCTTATTCAATTGCCCAAAGACAATATATTTAATAGGGATCTAGTAGATGCGCAGAGTCAGGAAGATAATAATGATTATGAAAATAATGCTTATAAGTCTGGAGATGACACACCCTTCCCCGATGAGGGTGATGATGATAAGGACGAGAATGCTGAACCTGATTTGACTAGGGAGCATGATACACCTCCTGTTAGACCAAGAGTGTACGAGTCTCATGTGCCATTTTATTTAAGAGAGATTCCTTACCTTGTTATAAGTATGCCGGATGTGGATGCCCTCACAAGGGATCTTGACGAAAGTCGAACAGCAATGTAGGATGAATCTAGAGCAACGGTGATGTCAAAGGGAATGCTTTTTGTTGATAAAGCGCGCCTAAGCAGGGCGGTGTATATGTACAACATAAAAGAGTGTCATGAAATTATGGTTCATGAGTCATCTCCGGAAATATACATGGTTATTTATCGTAGATGGTTTCAAGGTTGTAATTGGATGTTGCATGCGAGGAAGCTGAAAATAATTATGTGGGTTGTGGGTAAATACATTGCCACCCACATTTGTGAAATGGATACATTCAGTGGGAATCATTTTAACTTGAATGTTGACTTGATTTCTCTTGTCTTGATTCCACACATTGAAGCGTCCATAAGGTACAAGATCAAAGTGTGTATAACATCTGTCTACCGAGTATATGGATGTACCATTACCCAAATAAAGGCATTTCTCTGGCGCAAACATGCATTTGGAATTGTTTATAGTAATTGGGATAAGTCATTTGCCTCTCTACCCAAGTACATGTCTGTATTGCAACACTTTAACCCCGGGACTGTTCAACGGAAGCTTGAGCGGAGTCCGGGAATACCAAAACACATATTTGGCCGGTGAACATACCATAACACATATTCAGCATTTAAACAAGCCACTGATGGTTTTATGCATTGTCCGCCGATAATATCCATAGACAAAACTCATGTCTATGTAAAGTATGATATTAAGTTGTTTATGGCAGTTGCAATAGATGCTAATGGAAGTATATTTTCCCTAGCATTTGCTATTTCTTCCAATGAAATCCAAGAGAAGTGGACATTATCCTAATCGGCACGGTGATATTTTATGTTCTGTATAGAATTTGCATGCGTGGAAGGAACCGTATGCCTACCACCATTATTGTATTAGGCACTTGAAGACCAACTTCCAGAGGGCTTATCCGAACAAGGACTTGTATGATTTAATATGGATGGCTGAAACAGATCAACCAAGAGTATAAATTCAGGAGGCGAATGGAATTGATCAGGCAGGAAGACCAAGGAGTCTATAGTTAGTTTATTCGACATGAGCTTGACAAGTGGACTTTGCTTGCGGATGGTGGCAGGAGATGGAGAATTCTAACTAGGTTTCCCAAAGTGTTTGGGAATAGTGCACCATCAAACATCAACAGCAGCAACAATCTCGTGTGTCAGTCAAAAACCTTCGCGGTGAATCATTTGTAATCTCTGCATCCATCACCTCCAGATGCTACCGGACGAGCGTCAACTACAAACAAGTGGACCCACTCAATGCAGTCCCCTCTGCTGGTTGGAAACCAGTGAGTCGCTGCAATATATACAGGTAATGCAATCCCGTATAGTCTCTAAGAGCATGAGGGTAAGCTACAGGTAATCCATAAATCGGCAGCCCAAACAGAACCTCCACGCCCTCAAGCGTGATAGTAGCCTCGTCAATGGATAGATGAAACGTGTGAGTCTCCGATCGCCACCGCTCTATCATAGCAGTGATCAACGCCCAGTCGACTGCAACCGGCCGATCTCTATGATCCTGTAGAAACCTGTATCCTGAAGGCGTCTAACTATATGGGGATGGAGTGGGCAGTCCCTAATGACTCCCACATATAGTTTATACGTCTGGCGCGGAATGTTCGGGACAAACACTGCACATCCCATATGTATGAAGACCTGTGGTTGGCCTGTAGCAACAGTAGATCTAGAGATGCAGGTCTGGGATGCACGGGGGAACCTCCATGACAATGTCTGTAAATTGAACAATATTAATTAAAGTATTTTTCTTTTTAATTGCTTAACATCTTTAAATATATTGCAATATCTTTAATATTAAAATTTATTCAATATTTTTACTATATTGTTACTTAGGCTGATACATTTTCTATATTATGAGCCTATATTATAATTTTATATGTTAATTTAGTTTATTATTTTATATGTTGGTTTACTATTTTATATGTTTGTTTAATTTATATGTTTGTTTCTTATTTTATATGTTAGTTTCTTATTTTATAATTTAGTTTATTAGTTTATATCTTAGTTTATTATTTTATATGTTTGTTACTTATTCACTTATTTTTGGGTATAATAGAATAAAATAAGTAATTTTCATAACTATACATGTTTTAATTATTAAATATTCAAATAAAAATACTTCGTTTGACAAATATTGTTATTATTTAATGTTATGCTCTTACGTTTGTTTACTAGAATTCGAGAGAGTTATTTTGCTGTTAACAAATAATTAAATGATTGATTTCAATAACTACAAAGATACTACGCTAAGGGCACTACATTTTACTACGACAAAGGGCACTACATTGCAATTACGGGCACAATATTAAAATTACCGGCACAACATAACACTAAAGGGAACTAAATAACATTAAAGTCACATAATAATATATGTACAACAATAACATCTAAATAACAGTAATTATTCCTAAAATAATAATTTGTCTATTTTACTAATCTTTTAGCACATAAATAATCTAATCCAGATAAAAAATAATAAATTAATTTAATCACAAAACAATCACGAAAATACATATACCACAGTAAAAATAACTAATAAACAACTAATAACATTAATTATTCATAATTGTGCAATTTATTTATTTCACTATTTTTTTTAGCACACAAATAATATAATTCGAATTAAAGATAACAAATTAATTAGATCGCAAAACAATCATGAAATAACTTAGAACACAGTAAAAACAACTAATAGGCATTTTTATACATGAGTTTTAATAATAAAAAAAAAAGTCGGAATACCTCAATTTTAAATTTATTGAAAGTCGAAGATCCGATGTTCGCTTGCTACAACACCGAGAATCTACACTTTTTGTGGAATCGTAGCTTCCAATGTAGTTTTTTTCATTAAAATGGGGGGGGGGGGGTGAAATTAAAAATGGAAGGGGGCGGAGGTCTGCTGGTTCGCGTCTCGTGGGAAAAGAGAAGGCAAGCTTTTTTATATAGGTATAGCGCATGTATAAGATGCTATACTATATCACCTTACATATGCGCGCTATACCCTCCGGCCATTTAAATTTAAATAATAACTTCGCTATATATGAAATGATGCCCAGTCTTCTTCTTTCTTTTTTTCACTTATTTGTGTCGCTGGAGTCAAAAAAACACCACAAGTAGGTTAATGGTCCTCACAAGATTTTTATTTACCTCGTGCTTCTGTCCCAACTGGAGTACATCAAACGAATATTTGGATCACAAATCAAATTCCTTTTCCATTTTTCCTTTGGATTTCTTGGATTATTACGCTATATATTCTCCCCTCGACAAAACAATAAATACGAGCAAATTAAATGACTAAAAAGATTATTATGCTCTCGATAAAACTAGTTGCACCTGGAAATAAACGTACTCTCGAATGTGCGTCTTATGTATATTCTCTTCTAATATAGTTTCACAGAATGTATTCTCCCTATAATTCATCACATAGATAACGAGTCAATTACTCAAGTGATCACTCAACTATCCCAAATTATCTCCTAAAGTCATTTTTCTTTCGTTTGTAATAACAAAGTCACTGAACTATACCTATTGCACTCAGAAGGTCACTCAACTAGATTTTTCAAATTTTAAATTGTCAGATACCTATTTTACCCTCTAAATTATAAATATTTATCTTTTTTTATTTTTTTAAACTTTTTAATATTATGATTTTTCCTTTTTAATTTATATTATGGACCTACCTATAGAGTAAATAAATATTATTTATATATTAAAAAATAAAAAATTATTTAAGAATCTATAATGCTAGTATAACAAAATTAATGAGAACAATAAAAAAATTAATTAGAATAATTTGTTCGTAACAATAATTTTAGTATTAACAACAAAAAATCAACAAAAAAAATTAGACAATTCAAAATGAAAGAAATAAAGGATGTAAAATATATATGTCATGCACGTAATATAAGAATATAATTTAAATAAAGATATTTTTATAAGATACATATATATTCTTGAAAACTATGCTCAATTACCTTATATATATATATATATATATATATATATATATATATATATATATATATATATATATATATATATATATATATATGCACGACTTAACATAAGATATTTTACCCTACATAGATAGTTTCCCTACTTTCCGGTGACATAACTTTGTGTTGTTGGAAAGTTGGTAGAAACATAATAATATAATTGAGCATAATCTTCAAGAAAATGTAATGTAATAAAAAATATCTTTATTTAAATAATTATTCTTATATTACGTGCATGAAATATATATTTTACAACTTTTATTTTCTTTCATCCGAAATTGTAAATAAATTTTAAATTTTTGTTGTTAATACTAGAATTATTATTACGAATAAATTATTCTAATTAATTTTTTTACTATGCTCATTATATTTTTATTTCAGCATTATAGATGCTTTAATACTTTTTATTTTTTTAATTTATAAAATAATATTTATTTATTATATAGATAAGTCCATAATATAAATTAAAAAGGGAAAAATTATAATATTAAAAAAATTTAAAAAATAAAAATAAGATAAATATTTATAATTTTAAGTATAAAATAGTTATTTGGCAATCCAAAATTTGGAAAATCTAGTTGAGTGACCTTCTGAGTGCAATAGGCATAGTTCAGTGACTTTATTGTTACAAACGAAAGAAAACAGACTTTAGGAGATAATTTTAGTTAAGTGACCATTTGAGTAATGGACTCCATAGATAACTATGGTAAATTAATTTGGTTTGATGTAAAATTGGATGTTTTGTATATGAGTTATTGATCGATCTTACTAGGGCAAAGTTCACTTTTAACCAGCGGACGAAACTATTTATATTTTGTAGCCATAAAATTATATAAAATTTACATATTTTTTATATATAACATACTGATCACGCCCAACTCTAGTCCTAAAAAGGATAAGCGGTCAACTACAAATATAATCCGATCTAAAAGTCCGGAGTCGAATCCCACAGAGAACTAAGGCTTAGCCGTATCTGTTTAATCTCACTAAGAAGACAAGATTGAACAATTTTCTAAATTATAAAGATTGAGATTTATATTTCTAACTAATTAACTAGCAAATAGTACAAAGCGGTAAAATTATCAAATAACGAGACAAAGGGTTGGAGACTCAATTAAGGAGGTCTAGAGTTATGATTTCCCCAATTATCGGAATCCTTCTAGCTATGTTCCCTACAATTTCACCAATGTACTTTCTACTGATTGTGAGCACTTTAGGTGCCATAATTCTCTCTCGAGCAACTACAATAATTAACTAGACATAATCTCTCGTACTACGCTAGTTGACTTCATCTAACCGCGCACTATGACCACGTCAAGGCTTTGTTATTTCTAAACCTACCTTTAAACCCAATGTATTGATTTCTCACATACTTTATCAATGACGTTGTTCAATAATGTGATGACCCAAAAGGGTAAACGGACCCGGACTCCTAATTTGACGGTCCCGGAAGATCCGTAGGAAAATATGGGACTTGGGCGTATGCCCGGAATCGAATTCTGAGGTCCCAAGCCCGAGAAATAAATTTTTGAGTAAAATTATTTTTCTGAAATTATTAAAAAAAATTGAAATGAAAGGTATCGGGCCCGTATTTTGGTTTCGGCGTCCGGTACAGGTCTTATATGTATTTTAAGATATTTATGTGAGGTTTGGTTGAAATCGGACGTCGTTTGACGTGTTTCGGACTTAAAACTCTAAATTTGAAAGTTTATGAAGTATGAAGAAAAACTAGAGATTTTGAGGTTTGATTCCTTGTTCTTGATGTTATTTTGGCAATTTGATCACACGGTTAAGTTCGTATGATGTTGTTGAGTTAGGGTGTATGTTTGGTTAGGAGCCCCGATGGCTCGAGAGTACTTCAGAGGTGTTTCAGAGTGATTTCGGCCTTAGAAAAGTTGCAGAAGTTTCAGTTCTGGTGTTCTGATATCCAATGTTATGCGATCGCATAGGCCTTTCCGCGATCGCATAGGGTTAAATTCCAGGTGCCTTGTTTGTTCAATGCGATCGCATATGTCTCCTGCGATCACGTAGAGTAGCCACTCTTCGTTCAATGCGATCGCATTATCTTTCCGCGATCGCAATGTATAAAAGCCAAAATCAAGAATGGAGCCTGATTTCTTCTACGCGATCGCAATAGACCTTCCGCGATCGCAGTGGCCAACATTCCTATCCCTATGCGATCGAATTAGCTCCTTCGCGATCGCATAAAGTACTTTCTTCCCAGTTAAATTATAATTTCCAGAACAGTAGCTGCGGGATTTTCACAAAAAATACACGAACTTCTTTCTTCTCCAAGCACTTAGGCGTCCATTGAAGCTCCTTTTCACGAATACCTCTTGGGTTAGTAAATCCCAACTCGTTTGCTTTATTTTCCATCGTTATTTATTGAATTCCTAAGCTTAAATCATGTAATCTAGGGTAGAAATTGGGGAAAAAAGGTAGAGTTAAGGCTTTCTATATTTTATTAATTTAGACCTCGTTTTGGGGTCGAATTTGAAAAAAAATTATATATTCGGGCTCGTGGGTGAATGGGGGATTTGATTTTGGTCTGAACCTCGTGTTTTGACCAAGCGAGCCCGCGGCGATTTTGAAATTTTTGGAAGAAAGCTTGGAAACCTATAATTAGTCACTGAGTTTGATTTGTTATTGATATTATGAAGTCATTATTGTATAGATTTGATTGAGTTGGAGCCGAATTCGAGAGGGAAAGCGGTTGTTGTGGATTGATTTGGCCGTAGAAGTTGAGGTAAGTGTTTGGTCTAACCTTAGCTTGAGGGAATAGGAGTTGAGTCTTGTTTGCTACTTGCTAATTAATCGAGTACGATGTATAAGCATGGTGATGAGTATCTATACATTGGTGTCTAGCATGACCGTGAGTCCTTATAATGCGATTATCATGATTTTGTTGTAATTTTCGTGCTTATTTGAGGATTTCTATATGTTGTAAAGAACATGTGAAAGACATTATGATCATTTGACTTCGAGGAGCATTGGCTCGAGTTGTGATACGAATTTTGAAAGTATACAGAATGATATGATTCTTTCGAGCGTTGGCTCAGATGCTAAAAGTGAATTATAAAGTAAGAAATGAAAGAAAGATAAAGAGTTATTGGTTACTCCCTTGCCGAGATATTGAGTTTATTAATGTTGTGCCCTTGCCGGGTTTTAATTATTTGTTGTGTGTTCCCTTGCCGGGATTTTTATTATTGTCTATTTACTTCCTTGCCCCTTATTTGTGACTGTTGTTTGGGTAAGGTAGAATGATAAATGTGGATCGGGTTGCACGCCACAACAATGATAAATGATATGGATCGGGTTGCACGCCGCAACAATGATATTTGAGGATCGGGTTGCACGCCTCAAGAGTGATATTTGAGGGTCGGGTTGCATGCCACAATAATGATAAATTATATGGATCGGGTTGCACACCTAAACAATGATATTTGAGGATCGGGTTTCTCGCCGCAACAATGCTAAATGATATGGGTTGGGTTGTACGCCGCAACAGTGATATTTGAGTGTGCTGTAACAATGTTAAATGATACGGATCGGGTTGCAAGCCGCAACAATGACATTGTGGATCGGGTTGCACGCCGCAACAGTATTGATACATATTAGGATCGGGTTGTGCGCCGTAACAATTGCTGACTCAAGTGTGTTTATTTCGGATATTTGTTTCGTTGTTCGCTGTAAATTCTCTTGGCTGCTTCTACCTTTATATTGAGATTTCCTGTTTGTAACTTTTGTCTCCCCACCGTATGTT
Source organism: Nicotiana glauca (assembly GCA_026770625.1). Classification (NCBI taxonomy): domain Eukaryota; kingdom Viridiplantae; phylum Streptophyta; class Magnoliopsida; order Solanales; family Solanaceae; genus Nicotiana; species Nicotiana glauca. The sequence goes on along the minus strand of MU672616.1, from coordinate 136,218 downwards.
TCCCCCTTCCTTTACTGATACCGATTGTTTACTTCCTGTATTTCATTCTGCGGTATGTATATATTTGAACTGCACAGGTTTGTCTGGTAGGCTGGTCCTAGACTCGTCACTATTTCACCGAGGTTAGGCTAGGCACTTACCAGCACATGGGGTCGGTTGTGCTGATGCTACACTCTGTGCTATTTTACATAGATCTAGGTTTTGGACAGAAGCAGCAGTAGTGTGGGAGTAGGCTTTCAATTCAGCGAGATACCGAGGTAGCCTTGTAGGCGTCCGCAGGCTCGGTGTCTGCTCTATTCCTACTTCAGACTCATCTCATTGTCTTCGAGATAAATAGATTTATGTTTCTTTCGGACGTTGGATTTAGTATTCTTAGATGTTCGTGAGTATGTGACTCCAGTTCTTGGGTAGAGATTCATGTTGGAATTCAGTATTTTGTTTAGCTAGTTAAATTAAAGACTTCCGCAACTATTTAATTTTTTTGTTTTTATATTGTTGCCATAAGTTGTTAATAAGGGACTATGTTGTAAACTAAAGGAAACTAAATTTGGCTTGCCTAGCTTCCACGAGTAGGCGCCATCACGACTCCCGAGAGTGGGAAATCCAGGTCGTGACAAGTTGGTATCAGAGAACTAGGTTGCATAGGTCTCACAACTCACGGACAAACTTGGTAGAGTCTGAGGGATCGGTGCAGAGACATCTGTATTTATCCCCCAGAGGCTACACAGTTAGGAAAAACTTCACATTTGTTCTTTCTTGTCGTGCGGATCTCTTTCTCAAATACCGATTGAATATCTACTTTGTTCTTTCGCAGATGGCGAGAACATGCGCTTCCTCACTACCGCTCAGCAGTCTGAGCCCCGAGCAGTAGTCCCAGAGGCGGAACCTCAGGTTGAGTTTGAGGAGGAGGTTCCAACCCCAGTAGTTCCGATGGGCCCAGCTCAGGTCCCAGAAGAGTTCATGTCCACCCCAATTCTTCAAGACGCTCTGGTCCAATTGGTAGGCCTCATAGAGAGTGTCGTCCGAGCGGGTTTGTTTCCAGTAGTTCAGCCAGCGATGGCAGGTCAGCCGGGTATAGTGGCTCAGGCCGGGAGTGAGATCACTTTTCAGGGAAGTGGTCATGGGTCAGATAAGAGGCCCCACCACTCAGGCAGATTTAGTGGTACCTCGTTTGGAGGTAGAGGTTCATATGGTAGAGGTCATCCTCCTAGGATCTTTCAGTCGCCCCTTTAGGTTTCTCACGGTACATAAAGTGGTCGTGGTTCTCAGGCACACTATTCTGATCAGCAGTCATTCAGTGCATCGCCAGCTCTTATCAGCGCACCACCACTTTAGAGTTTCTGTGGAGGTCATTCAGGTCACCAGGGCCAGCCACAACTTCCTCAGCCACAGCGTTTGGAGGGATGTTATGAGTGTGGTGAGTATGGTCACATCAGGAGGGCTTGCCCAAGATTGAGAGGTACTCAGTCGCAGCAGCAGGGTCCCCGTCCTATGATTCGGGCATCAGATGCCCCACAGCCAGCCAGAGGTGGAGGTAGAGGTCATAGAGGTGGAGCTCAGACCGCTAGGGGTGGAGGTAAGCTAGCAACAGATCGACCTAGGGATACAGTTCAGAATGGTGGGGCCCAGCCCCGTTGTTATGCTCTTCAGGCCAAGCCTGAGGCTGAGGCTTCAAATGCAGTCATCACATGTACGAATCTAGATTGTGATCGAGATGCTTCGGTACTATTTGATCCAAGGTCTACATATTTATATGTTTCATCTTATTTCGCACCATGCTTGGTCATGCCTAGTGAAGCTTTGGGTATTCCTGCATATGTGTCTACACCGGTGGGTGGCTATATCGTGGTCGACCGAGTCCATCATTCGTGTGATGTAGTGATTGGGGGTCTGGAGACCCGTGTAGACTTGTTGCTCTTAGATATGGTTCACTTTGATATCATATTGGGTATGGATTGGCTATCACCCTATCACGCTATTTTGGACTGCCATACCAAGACTGTGACCTTAGCGTTTCCGAATATGCCTCATATAGAGTGGAGAGGCACTCCATGTTACTCTACCCGCAATATCATTTCGTACGTGAAGGCTCGACGTATGGTCGAGAAGGGGTGTCTGGCCTATGTTCGTGATTCCAGTGCTGAGGTTCCTCCTATAGATTATGTGTATATTGTCCTGGAGTTTCCAGATGTTTTCCCTTCAGACCTACCAGGTATGCCGCCCTACAGGGACATTGATTTTTGTATTGATTTGGCACTGGAAACTCAGACCATTTCTATCCTGCCATATCGTATGGCCTCGCCGGAGTTGAAGGAGTTAAAGGACCAGTTGCAGGATTTGCTAAAGAAGGGTTTTATTAGACCCAGTGTTTCGCCTTGGGGCGCGCCAGTGTTGTTTGTTGAGAAGGACGGATCTATGAGGATGTGCATAGATTACCGGCAATTAAACAATGTAACGATTAAGAACAAGTATCCACTGCCTAGGATTTATGATTTGTTCGACCAGCTTCAGGGTGCCAAGGTATTCTCCTAGATAGACTTGAGATCTGGCTACCATCAGTTGAGTATTAGGGCATCCGATGTCCCTAAGATAGCTTTTCGCACTTGGTAGGGGAATTATGAGTTCCTGGTCATGTCATTTGGGTTGACCAATGCCCCAGCAGCGTTTATGGAGTTGATGAACCGAGTGTTCAGGCCTTATTTGGACTTGTTCATGATAGCCTTTATTGATGATATTCTGATATATTCCTGCAGCCAGGAGGAGCATGAGCAGCACCTCAGAGTAGTTATTCAGACTCTGAAGGATAGTCAATTATATGCTAAGTTCCCGAAGTGTGAGTTCTGGTTGAGTTCGGTTGCATTTCTGGGGCACGTTGTATCAGCAAAGGGTATTCAGGTGGACTTGAAGAAGATTGAGGCAGTCAGGACCTGGCCTTGACCAGCATCAGCTACAGAGATTCGGAGTTTCTTAAGGCTGGCCGGTTACAATCGTCGGTTTGTGGAGGGGTTTTCACCTAATGCAGCCCCGATGACCAGGTTAACCCAGAAGGGTGCCCAGTTCAGATGGTCGGACGAGTGTGAGGCGAGCTTTTAGAAGCTCAAGACAGCTCTGGCTACGGCATCGGTATTGGTTTTGCCCACAGGATCAGGGCCTTATACAGTTTATTGCGATGCTTCACGTATTGGGCTTGGTGTAGTGTTGATGCAGGGTGGCAAGGTTATTGCCTATGCTTCGAGGAAGTTGAAGATTCATGAGAAGAACTATCCGGTGCATGATTTAGAGTTGGCAGCTATTGTTCACGCCTTGAAGATTTGGAGGCACTATTTGTATGGCGTGGCATGTGAGGTGTTCATTGACCACAAGAGCCTTCAGTACCTGTTCAAGCAAAAGGAGTTGAATTTGAGGCAAAGAAGGTGGTTGGTGTTGTCGAAATACTATGATGTCACCATTTTATATCATCCAGGGAAGGCAAATGTGGTGGTCAATGCTTTGAGTAGGAAGTCAGCCAATATGGGCAGTCTTGCGTATATTCCAGTCAGTCAGAGGCCGCTTGCTTTTGATGTTCAGGCCTTAGCCAATCAGTTCGTAAGGTTGGATGTTTCTAAGACCAGTCGTGTGTTGGCTTGCACGGTTGCTCGTTCTTCATTATTGGAGCGTATCCATGATCGGTAGTTTGATGATCCCTATTTGTGTGTCCTTAGAGACACGGTGCAGCGTGGAGGTGCCCAGCAGGTTACATTAGATGAGGACGGAGTTTTGAGATTGCATAGTTGAGTATGTGTGCCTAATTTGGATGGACTTCTAGAGTTTATTTTAGAGGAGGCCCATAGTTCTCGGTACTCTATTCATCCAGGCGCCGCGAAGATGTATCAGGATTTGTGGCAGCATTATTGGTGGCGTAGGATGAAGAAGGATATTGTAGCATATGTGGCTCGTTGTTTGAACTGTCAGCAGGTTAAGTACGAGCATCAGAGGCCTGGTGGTTTATTTCAGAGGATTGAGCTTCCCGAGTGGAAGTGGGAGAGGATCACTATGGACTTCGTTACCGGACTTCCGTTGACTCGGAAGAAGTTGGATGCAGTTTGGGTCATTGTGGATAGGTTGACCAAGTCAGCGCATTTCATTCCTGTGGCGGTCTCCTATTCATCCGAGAGATTAGCTGAGATTTATATCCGGGATATTATTTGCCTTCATGGTGTGCCGACATCTATCATTTCGGACCGGGGTACGCAATTTACCTTGCGCTTCTGGAGAGCATTTCAGTGAGAGTTAGGCACACGGGTTGAGTTGAGCACAGCATTTCATCCCCAGACTGACGTTCAGTCCAAGCGGACTATTCAAATTTTTGAGGATATGCTCTGAGCTTGTGTTATTGATTTTAGAGGTTCTTGGGATCAGTTCTTGCATTTAGCGGAGTTCGCCTACAACAACAGCTACCAGTCGAGCATCCAGATGGCTCCTTATGAAGCTTTATATGGTAGGCGGTGTCGGTCTCTGGTTGTATGGTTTGAGCCGGGAGAGGCTCGGTTGATAGGTATGGATTTGGTTCGGGAGGACTTGGACAAGGTCAAGATCATTCAGGATAGGCTTCGTTCGGCTCAGTCCAGGCAAAAGAGCTATGCAGATCGTAAGGTTCGAGATGTAACTTTCATGGTTGGTGAGCGAGTATTGCTCCAAGTGTCGCCTATGAAGGGTGTGATGAGATTTGGGAAGAAGGGAAAGCTTAGCCCTAGATTCATTGGTCCGTTTGAGATTCTTGATCGAGTGGGAGAGGTGGCCTATAGACTTGCATTGCCACCTAGCTTATCAGTCGTGCATCCAGTTTTTCATGTATCCATACTTCGAAGGTATCACGGAGATCCAGCCCACGTGTTAGATTTAAGCCCCGTCCAGTTGGACAAGGACTTGTCTTATGAGGAGGAGCCGGTAGCTATTCTAGAACAGCAGGTTCGTCAGTTGAGATCCAAGAGTTTTCCTTCGGTTCGTGTTCAGTGGAGAGGTCAGCCTCCTGAGGCATCGACCTGGGAGTCCGAGTCTGATATGCGGAGCCGTTATCCCCATCTTTTCCCCCTACTCATGTACTTTTTTCTTTTGTCCGTTCGAGGACGAACGGTTGTTTTAGAGGTGGAGAATGTGATGATCCAAAAGGGTCATTGTCACACCTCCTTTTTCCACTACACCCCCGTGAATGGTATATAATAAAGGGAGTTTTTCCAATTAAAAGACAATCAAAATGGGATTTGTTTATTAAGAGATTCAGAGTCGCCACTTGGAAGATTTATGGTGTCCGAAGTCACCGGTTTGAATCCCGAATCAAGGAAAAGATTGACTCTGTATTACAGTACGCGAACCAGAATTCTGAGTAAGGAATTCTGTTAACCCGGGAGAAGGTGTTAGGCATTCCCAAGTTCCGTGGTTCTAGCAGGGTCGCTCAACTGCTATATTTGGCTAAAATCTAATTTTAATACATGTTCAAACCTATGTGCGTTTTTACCTTTTAACCGTTTTTAATTGAATTTTATGAAATTGAACGTCGTTTAAAATATATTTTTGGATCACGTCACATGAAATGCACCCGGATCCTCGACACACTTTATTCAGTGTTTTGGGATTTGGATTTGGGTCGCATGAGATGCACACCCGAATTTAGGAAGGTAAAATTATTAAAGAACGCACCTAAAGCGACTAACGTGTTATTAACTTTGCGGAAGTCCATGAAAATCTACTAAATGACACGTCCCAAATTCTAAGTATTTTAATATAAATAATTATTAAGGGCCCCACAATTTATATGTTCTATTTAGCGAGGCTCGTCTCATTTTATTTAAAAGGGCAAACTTAAAAGCAACTATGATTCTCTATTTTATTTGTCTCTAAAAAAAGAGAAACCCTAATTTATTCACTGTTTAAGAATTGTTTAACAATTGCAAAGAAAAGCCATATTCTCCTATTCGAATTTAATGAAGGAGTGATCATTAGAATCCTGGTTTTAAGACTCAGATTACTTATTTAGTTACTGGAAGCCGATCGTGACAACACAAAGCAAATCTGATTATTTTTAGGTTGATTCGAGCCAAGATTACTAAATGGAATTTCTGAACTTGCTATTGAAATGGAAAACACGATTATCATATGGATCTAACTTATACTACCTTAAATTATTGGCATAGAAATGATGAGCTCAAACTCCAATTTTACTGCCCAGTTTGTCCATGTTTTTACCTACTCGCATGTTTCATTACACAGAAGGAACATCATTGAGACTACATTGCACTAAGAAGTATCAAGGTTGATTATTCACATATCCGATACAGCTTGATAATTCAAAATCTAGAACCGGGCTATTTACTTAAGGAAAACTTAGACTACACATGAAAGCTTCAAATAATTGTAACTGCTTTACATTTCACAACCAAACGAAAATGAGATAAGTTTAAAGACCAATTCCCTCAGCACATAAACTGAACAGCCAACACCTAAAACAGCCCAATCATAGTCCAGTCTCAGTCCAATTATACAGTTGTATACAAATTGGAACTAAACTACATTAAGCTATTGTGTATAAACAATCTAGGCATCAGTACATGTAGTCCAAACAGATAAGGTTCAAGAAGCAAAAGGTAAGCATTTTCCATTTTTGTATTCCCACTTCAAATCAGCACCATTACATCAGGAAAGAAAGCAAATACCTGGAAATTTGTGAGCAATAAGAAGAGAAAAAGGGGTCAGCAACAGCAGGTAACAGGCAGCAGTGACTTTGGAATTCAGAATAGCTCAAAACCAGTCTTAAACCAGGATCACTCGACCACAGCCCGGAACCAGTTGTAAAACCCACACAGCAATAGCAAACACCCATAATAGACTCTACTGAACTTGACTGAAATAAGAACTCAACGGAACAGTGATACTTTTAACATTTCCCTCTATTTTTTAAGCTTTAATACTCTCTCAATTCTCTCTCAAACTGTTGAAGAACTCAGTTTAAAAGCTTTCAAGAAATGATAACTTTCGAAAGTTCTCTAAACTCTTTAACTTCTCCAATCCTGATTAAAGACTCCAAAACTGATAACAAAAGCTGTCTCAACTCTGTCTTCCTGCCTTTCATAGGGAGAAACTGACTGCCTTATCTCTCTATTTTCTAACACTCATTAAGGATCCTCTTTCTCAACTGCCTCTTAAAGTCTGTCTTTTTAAAACTGAACCTCAACCCTCTCTTTATGTTCAAGTTCTCAAAACTAATTGAAGGCTCCCAAGAACTAATCTTTTCAAAAAGCTAGCCAAAGCTCTCAAAGAACTCACAAACTCTAGAGTGTTTTAAAAAACCTTCCAGTTTTTCAGTGTGTGTGTGAGTACGACAGAATGTCTTCAGCTTCTCTCCTCTCAATGTTTTTGACTCTAAACTCTTACTCTTAGTCCAAAGTCTCTCTTTCTTTTTAACTCTCTCTTATCAGAATGTTCTTCAGGCTCTCCACTTTTGTGTGTTCCTCCTCCTTGTTTGTATCTAAATCCCCCCTTTTATAAACTTCAGACTTCCCTTTTATCCTTAATTTCAGATACCCTTAATGAGTACTTTTGTTAGTGCACTTCCCACTATGTTTTAGCTTTTCATTTGTTAATTATCCATTATCCTAGTGCTTATTAAATTATTTTCAGTTAGTGCACCACTATCAACAGGCAGCCCTTATTATCAATACTAGTGTAATTCCCATTACCTCCATTATTTTTGTATTATATTCTATCTAGGTTGACCCCTAAGCTTATGCTAATTGCCCCCTTAATCCCCTGTTAATCTGGTTGAATTAGTTCTTCAGCTAAAACCAAATTCAAATGAAACAAACCTTTAAGTCTAAATTAATTACTAAAATTCTAATTTAAAACTATTATTACCAGTCCAACAAATAACTAAGAAATGAACAAAATTAAAACAGAATTGTTGTGAGAAAGGTAAAATCAAATGTTGGCAAACAAAGACAATCCAAGAACAGGCAGAAATTCGAACTATCAAACTGAACTAATCGAAAAAAATAAAATTATAGAACATAGAACATTACCAAGATGAACAGATTGACAGAAAATTAACTTTAAAACAAAGAATTCAAATAACAAAAGAAAGAAAAGAAGACTCACTTACGTGAAACTTGAACAAGTACTGGACTTTGATTCGAGTCCCAAAATGATGCTAGGCATTTGTTCTTTGCCAAGAACAAACAGAAGCATTATTTTGGGCTTCAAATCAACTCTTTGATTCCAGAAATTGGGGCATAAATCGGCACTTTTGAATTTCTAGGGTTCTGTCTTTTTGGATTTAAAATTCGAGAAGTTCCAGGGGTGTTCGAGGGAAACTATTTGTGGATTTAGACATAGGTGGTTGAGGTGGTTGTGTGGTGTTGATTTGGGGTCATTTTGTAGTGGCGCCGCCACTGGGGAGTTTGAGGGCGGCCCTAGGGTTCATCCATTCGAATTGATATTCGAAGGGTTTTACGATGATTCGAAGGGAATGGGGTTGGGATTTGGGATGAGGAGGCTGAGGGGATTGTTTGGTGTTAAGGTGGGGTGATTTGGATACCGCCCGCCGCCGGGGGAGATTTCCGGTGGCGGACTAGGGCGGCGTAGGGATTTGGTCTCTGAAGGTTAGAGACGATAGAGAAGAGGGGGTCTAAGGGGGGTAGGGTTTGTTTGGTTACTTTTATATGGGTTGAGAGATACAATCCAGACTGTTAGATCAATTAAGATCAACGGCCTGGATCAATTAGTCAATAGAAACAACGTCGTTTCTTTAAGTGAGGGCTGGGTCGATTTTGGGGATGGGTCGGGGGCGGGTTATGGGTGAAATTCTAGACCGTTCGATTAGTATTGATGAACGATTGAGATCAAACGTCTGCGAAACGACATCGTTTGGACGGTCTCTTGGACTGAATGTCTGGACCGGGTCATTGGAGTTTTTGGTTTGGGCCTTTTAAATCTGATTTGTTTTTGGCCCAATCCTATTTCCTCATAATTATTTCCCTTCCCTATTTGTTAAATTATTTTCTAAAATTACTACTAATAATTCTAAACTAAATTGTATTACCAAATTAACTTAAAAATACTAAGCAATGCTTACTAATAATTATCACACCCAATAAAATAATAAATTAACAGAAAACACAAAATTTGACTAAAAATACAAAAATACATTATTTTTTTATTCTTTCATTTTTTTTATAAAATAAATAATTTACTACCAACTCAAAAAATTATAAAATTAAACTTTAAATGTCAATGCAACCTATTTTTGTATTTTTCGTTTATTTAAACACATAAGCATGCACACATAAAATTGCAAATAATAACTGAAAATATCAAAAAATTGCACACAATAAAACAAATATTTTGGTTTGGTTTTGTGGGAGTAGTTCGTATAGGGCAAAAATCATGCGCTCACAGTCATCACCTATTTTCTTTCTCATTTCGTGCTTCTGAGGCCTCAAAAACCTCATTTAGGGTTGCCTCAATTTGCGTGCATAGTCCGGGCGCGTAGCCGGAAAACTTAAATGTGAATTCTATGAGAAAATGCTAAATTTTAATATTAAGATGATTAAAATTGACTTCAGTCAACATTTTGGATAAATGGACCCGGACCTGTGATTTGATGGTCCCGGAGGGTCCGTAGGAAAATATAGGACTTGGGCGTATGCCCGGAATCGAATTCTGATGTCCCAAGCCCGAGAAATAAATTTTTGAGTAAAATTATTTTTCTGAAATTATTAAAAAAATAAAATGAAAATTGATTAGAACGTGTTGGTATCGGGCCCGTATTTTGGTTCCGGCACCCGGTACATGTCTTATATATGTTTTAAGATATTTCTGTGAGGTTTGGTTGAAATCGGACATCATTTGACGTGTTTCAGACTTAAAACTCTAAATTTGAAAGTTTATGAAGTTTGAAGAAAAACTAGTGATTTTGAGGTTTGATTCCTTGTTCTTGATGTTATTTTGGAGATTTGATCGCACTGTTAAATTCATAGGATGTTGTTGAGTTAGGGTATATGTTTGGTTAGGAGCCCCGAGGGCTCAGGAGTGTTTCAGAGGTGTTTCAGAGTGATTTCGGCCTTAGAAAAGTTGTAGAAGTTTCAGTTCTGGTGTTCTGATATCCAGTGCTATGCGATCGTATAGGGTAAAATTCCAGGTGCCCTGTTTGTTCAATGCGATCGCATACGTTCTCCTGCGATTGCGTATAGTAGCCACTCTTCGTTCAATGCGATCGCATTACCTTTCCGCGATCGTAATGTATAAAAGCCAAAATCTGAAATGGTGCGTGCTTTCTTCTACACGATCACAATAGACCTTCCACGATCGCAGTGGCCAACATTCCTATCCCTATGCGATCGCATTAGCTCCTTCGCGATCGCATAGAGTACTTTCTGCCCAGTTAAATTATAATTTCCAGAACAGTAGCTGCGGGATTTTCACAAAAAATACACGAACTCCTTTCTTCTCCAAGCACTTAGGTGTCCATTGAAGCTCCTTTTCACCAATACCACTTGGGTTAGTAAATCCCAACTCATTTTCTTCATTTTCCATCGTTATTTATTGAATTCCTAAGCTTAAATCATGTAATCTAGGATAGAAATTGGGGGAAAGGATAGAGTTAGGGCTTTTTATATTTTCTTGATTTAGACCTCGTTTTGGGGTTGAATTTGAAAACAAATTATATATTCAGGCTCGTGGGTGAATGGGAGATTTGATTTTGGTCCGAACCTCGTGTTTTGACCAAGCGGGCCTGAAGGCGATTTTGGAATTTTTAGGAAGAAAGCTTGGAAACCTATAATTAGTCACTGAGTTTGATTTGTTTAGCATATATTGATATTATGAAGTCATTATTGTATAGATTTGATTGAGTTGGAGCCGAATTTGAGAGGGAAAGTGGTTGTTGTGGATTGATTTGGCCGTGGAAGTTGAGGTAAGTGTTTGGTCTAACCTTAGCTTGAGGGAATAAGAGTTGAGTCTTGTTTGCTACTTGCTAATTGATCGAGTACAATGTATAGTAATGGTGACGAGTATCTACACATTGGTGTCTAGCATGACCGTGAGTCCTTATAATGCGATTATCATGCTTTTGTTGTAATTTCTGTGCTTATTTTAGGATTTCTATATGTTGTAAAGAACATGCGAAAGACATTATGATCATTTGACTTCGAGGAGCATTGGCTCGAGTTGTGATACAAATTTTGAAAGTATACGAAATGATCTGATTCTTTGGAGCGTTGGCTCAGATGCTAAAAGTGAATTATAAAGTAAGAAATGAAAGAAAGAGAAAGAGTTATTGGTTACTCTCTTGCCGGGATATTGAGTTTATCAATGTTGTGCCCTTGTCGGGTTTTAATTGTTTGTTGTGTGTTCCCTTGCTAGGAGTTTTATTATTGTCTATTTACTTCCTTGCCCCTTATTTGTGGTTGTTGTTTGGGTGAGGTAGAATGATAAATGTGGAACGGGTTGCATGCCGCAACAATGATAAATGATATAAATCGGATTGCACGCCGCAACAACGATATTTGAGGATCGGGTTGCACGCCGCAATAGTTATATTTGAGGGTCAGGTTGCACGCCGCAACAATGATAAATTATTTGGATCGGGTTGCACGACGCAACAATGATATTTGAGGATCGGGTTGCTCGCCGCAATAATGCTAAATGATAAGGGTTTGGTTGTATGCCGCAACAGTGATATTTGAGGGTCGGGTTGCACGCCGCAACAATCTTAGATAATATGGATCGGGTTGCACCCCGCAACAATTACATTGTGGATCGGGTTGCACGCCGCAATAGTATTGATACATATTGGGATCGGGTTGCGCGCCGTAACAATTGCTGACTCAAGTGTGTTTATTTCGGATATTTTTTTCGTTGTTCGCTGTAAATTCTCTTGGCTGCTTCTACCTTTATATTGAGATTTCCTGTTTGTAAATGTTGTCTCCCCACCGTATATTTCCCCCTTCCTTTACTGATACTGATTGTTTACTTCCTATATTTTGTCCTGCAGTATGTATATATTTGAACTGCACAGGTTTATCCGGTAGTCTAGTCCTAGCCTCGTCACTACTTCGTCGAGGTTAGGCTAGGCACTTACCAGCACATGGGGTCGGTTGTGCTGATGCTACACTCTGTGCTATTTTGCACAGATCCAGGTTTTGGACAACAACAGCAGTAGTGTAGGAGTAGGCTTTCAGTTCAGCGAGATACCGAGGTAGCCTTGCAGGCGTCCGCAGGCTCGGCGTCTCCTCTATTCCTACTTCAGACTTTCATCTCATTGTCTTCGAGATAAATAGATTTATATTTCTTTCGGACATTGTATTTAGTATTCTTAGATGTGCGTGAGTATGTGACTCCAGTTCTTGGGTAGAGATTCATGTTGGAATTCAGTATTTTGTTTAGCTAGTTAAATTCAAGACTTAAGCTACTATTTAATTTTGTTGTTTTTATATTGTTGCCATAAATTGTTAAAAAGGGACTATGTTGTAAACGGAAGGTAACTAAATTTGGTTTGCCTAGCTTCCATGAGTAGGTGCCATCACGAATCCCGAAGGTGAAAAATATGGGTCGTGACAAACAACTACCTAAATATGCATCCTTTCTCAAGCAACACATAATAAATAAGCACAATCAATCGATGGCCATTCAATCAAAAACAACAAACACGTAGTAGAACAAGTAGAGAAATCAAACGGCTCAATTATATAAAAATATAACAAGTATTTATCCTACAAAAGGTTCCATCAAAACCCTAGAAAACTAATTAGCTATTCATAATAGTATGCAAAAACACAATACTAGAATTTATAACCAATAATGGAAATAGGAAGAAGGAAGTGAAAAACTCGTACAAGAATTCTCCGCCTTGCTCCCAATGTGTTATTGACTCCTTAGGTCGAATCCCCGATCTCCTTAGCCTCCTTAGGTCTAAATTATGTCAAAAGTGTGTCCAACCTCCTCTTTTGGTCTAAAAAACAAGGTTGGCCCTGATTTGGGCGAGTTTGTTAAGTTTATATAGGGTTAGGATAAGTTTTCCATGTTTTACACTTTAGCCCTCAGAGTTCTTGGCCTTCTCCAGATCGACCGCGGTCGCAGGACAACCGCGGCACGACCGCGGTGATTTACGCCCATTCTGTTTTCCACTTTTCTTTCACCGTGTTCCAGTCGCGGTGGAACGTTGCCCAGTTTTTCTTCACCTTTTCTTGCTCGCTTTCATTCGGGCTCTTCTCGATTGGCCTTGTATCTACATATTTGACTCCAAAGTACTCTATATCCTCCTACCTCGGAGCAACTCCTGCAAAGCATAAAAACCTCAATTAGAGCATTTTGTTATCATTTAGAACTTAAAACATCAATAAAGTATGGTTAATTTAGAGCATAAATAGAATCTACATCGCATAACATAGGCTACTATCAACACCACACACTTAAACCATTGCCCGTCCTCGAGCAATCAAACTACATTTTTTTATAGATACAACCTTTTTAAACGATTCTCCTAACTCATCACACCAAGAGTATTTAAAATAGTACAAAAGCGTAATATCTTTACCTCAAGATTTGACTCACAAGAACCACGCATTATTCATAACTCACCCACTTACCCTAACATAGAGGTAACTGACATTACCTTTCCTTCATGAATCAAGTGCCCTCACACAACAAAAGAGAGTAGTTCCATACAATAAAATTTAAGAACTCTTAGGAACTCAAGATAGAAAGAATTCACTCACTCTCAAAAATAACATTCATATGCCACAAAAGATGCACCATAAGCTTGCCCGTAGTGTACTACTCCACTAATCGAGCTCATTCAATCTAGGATCAATTAGGACTTTATTTGGTTGTAATGTAGGCTACGGGACGGGTAGGATACATTTAGATATAAGAGTGACCACACCTCCCTAATCACTTTAATACATATACTTTAACATTCAAACCCAATATTTATGTCAAACCAAAACTCCACCTTCGTATCAATGTATATTACCTCATTCTTCTTTAAGCACACTTACATCAAGAGACACCACTTATCAAAGAATTTTTTTTCACAACAATCCAACTATTTTTTTTTCAATTTAAGTGGCTCTTACTTTTTCACAATAGTGCACCTTTATTCTTATTTAATTAGTTCCACTCAAAAGCCAAACCAACCACCCCACACTTTAACCTTTACAAAGTTCATAAATAATTCAAGTGCTCATGAGAGGTTACAATGGTTCAAATAGATGGTTAATTCAAAGAAATGGGTAAGGCTTGTAATTTGGTTGCCAAAGAAACAAGATTACAGGCTTAAAGGGGTTAACTACGATATATAACAACTAGGTGGATAAGATATGCATATCTGGCTCAACAAAGAAACGCCTATATCACTTCCAAGACTGAATAAAACTACTATTTCGCTTTGCAAACACACAGGGCAAGTTCTAGGCATCAAATACAATGCAAAGAATATAACAAATCCTTCCACACACATGACACATAACTCACTCAGGATTGGTTTCATCAAGACACTCTAGTCAAAGCAGTTAAGCAAAGTTAATATCATACAATTTAAGGTACTTATACAAGAGTCAAAAATTGAGCCTAAGCGTCACAACCAAGGTACTCACTATTCTTAAGGCATAACAAAGTCAAGAGATATTGCTTGAATTCAAAACACAACACAACACGATGGCTCATATTCCTAAAAAAAACTAACTACACCCGGTTCAAATAAAACCCTTGGAAAAGAACCGCGACACAAAGAAAAACCAAGGGGGAATTATTACACTACCTACAAAAGAAAATCTTTTTTTTCTTTAGACTTAAATCCCTCGAGAAAATTTTTAAATAGATCCATCATCGGAAAAAGTTCAATCTTTTATATTTAAAAGAAAGTATTCAATTAAACTAACACAACCAAAGTAGCATAGAAAGTCACCCAGACAATCTCCTCACCCCACACTTAAAATTGTGCATTGTACCCAATGCACACCATAACTAATAAAAAGGTAAAAGAGACTCCCTGGTAGGCCAAAGGCCGAAGCACTAACAGCTCATGGGGTAATCAGACTTCCCCCAAGCTTGGTCCTTCGTGCGGGTACCTCACACTTAGTTCTAATCATTTGGTATGTTGTTGCATCCTTCCAATACCTTTGCTTTTCATGCTCCTAAAATATAAAAATTGACACTACAAAAATAATACAATTAAAAAAAATAAAAATGAAAAAAAAAACTATAAAGCTGGGTTGCCTCTCAACAAGCGCTTGATTCAACGTCGCGGCACGACGCGAATCACTTTTTGCCTCCACCTCGAGATTATAAATTAAACCCAAGTTTTGATTCAAGCTTATGATTATGGTCATGGGGCGGTGAAATAAATCTAACTGGCCCAAGAAAATAATGTAGTATTCTGCACTCCTTGGCGAAAAATACTTGGAGTGTGGACCAATGCGCTCAAACACATGAACTTCAGGACTTTCAACATCTTCAACATCAGTGATACTAGAGTCAACAAAATTTATATCCTCAAAGTCCTTGGCTGGCTCCAGTCTCACTTCTTCAATATTGACATCCTCAAATTGTGGTTGGCTAGGTTGTTGATATTCTACTCTGACCTCCCCAATTAACACCTCAAATTCATGCTCTTCTTGGCTACTATCATCAATATTGGCTTGCTGAACATTAAAATCTCCAACCACTTGACTCAATTGAGCCTCCAACTTGTGAATAGTTGCCTCTTGCCTTTCTATCTACAATAATTTTTAATTATTTTATTTCAGAAGGCACTTTAACATATCCTTGATCTCCTTCAGGTCTGCATCCCCAAGGTCTTTGTTACTATTAACTTCACAAGAAAAGGTAGAACCACCATAGTAAGGGGTTGGGAGAAGATAAGAAATATAAGCACAACCATAAAAGTGACCATTTTTACCACCACACACATCACACACATTTCACAAATAAGATTGAGTTGGTGCACATAACTCACTCTCAGGAATGTTTTGAAAATTTTACCCCGGGTGGTTTCCTTCACAATATGTATGGAGAACAATAGTAGAATTATTTATTCCTAGGATTCCCATAATTCCAAGATGTTATGTTTCTCAAATCAACAGTTATAAAAAAATACAAAAAAAACAAAATAAAAGTTCAAACTTGAACCCTAGCAATATATACAGCTACAACTACACCGTTAGTTCCCCGACAACGGCGCCAAAATTTGATCACTCCCAACTCTAGTCCTAAAAAGGATAAGCGATCGCTGCAAATATAATCTAGTCTAAAAGTTCGGAGTCGAATCTCATAGAGAACTAAGGCTTAGCTGTATCTGTTTAATATCACTAAGAAGACAAGATTGAATAATTTTCTAAATTATAAAGATTGAGATTTATATTTCTAACTAATTAGCTAGCAAATACTACAAAGCGGTAAAATTATCTACTCAGGAGACAAAGGGTTGGAGACTAAATTAAGGAGGTCTAGAGTTATGATTTCCCCAATTATCGGAATCCTTCTAGCTATGTTCCCTACAATTTCGCCAATGTATTCTCTACTGATCGTGAGCACTTTAGGTGCCGTAATTCTCTCCCGAGCAACTACACCAATTTACTAGACATATTCTCTCAAACTATGCTAGTTGGCTTTATCTAACCACTCACTATGACCACGTCAAGGCTTTGTTATTTCTAAACCTATCTTTAAACCCAATGTATTGATTTCTCACATACGTTAGGAGTGACGTTGTTCAACAACTACCTAAATATGTATCCTTTCTCAAGCAATACATAATAAATAGGCACAGTCAATCGATGGTCATTCAATCAACAACAATAAACACGTAGTTGAAAAAGTAGAGAAATTCAATGGCTCAATTATATAAAAACATAATAAGTATTTATCCTACAAAAGATTCCATCAAAATCCTAGAAAATGAATTAGCTATTCATAATAGTATGCAAAAACACAATACTAGAATTCATAACCAATAATGGAAATAGGAAGAAGGAAGTAAAAAACTCGTAGAAGAATTCTCCACTTTGCTCCCAGTATGTTCTTGACTCCTAAGGTCGAATCCCTAGTCTTCTTAGCCTTCTTAGGTCTAAATTATATCAAAAGTGTGTCCAACCTCCTCTTTTGGTCTAAAAAACAAGCTTGACCCTGACTTGGGCAAGTTTGTTAAGTTTATATAGGGTTAGGATTAGTTTCCCATGTTTTACACTTTAGCCCTCAGAGTTCTTGGCCTTCTCCAGATCGACTGCAGTGATTTACGCCCATTTTTTCCGCTTTTCTTTCACCGTGTTTCAGCCGCGGACCGACCGCGGTCGCGGTGGAACGTTGCCCAGTTTTTCTTCACCTTTTCTTGCTCGCTTTCATCCGGGCTCTTCTCGATTGGCCTTGTATCTACATATTTGACTCCAAAACACTCTATATCCTCCTCCTAACTCGTAGCAACTCCTGCAAAGCATAAAAACCTCAATTAAAGTATTTTGTTATCATTTAGCACTTAAAACATCAATAAAGTATGGTCAATTTAGAGCATAAATAGCATCGACATCGCATAATATAGGCTACTATCACATACAGAAATGTTTATACATACAAAAATATATATTTTTCGGCTATTATTCGAGAACGTCTATACATTGTCATTTTCCCATCTTATTAATAATGTATGAAAGAATTTTAATATCCAATATAAGAATTAAAATTATGAGTCAAGTGATTTTTTTTTATGAGTCAAACAATTGAAACGGTTTTATTGAAGTATTTTCAACCCTAATATATATATTTGAAGTTATATCTTTTACAGATTCTCGTTCAATCCTCTTTTGGTGTCTTTTACTTTTTTTTCATTTGTTTAAATATGGTTTCAATTTCCTTGAAAGAGAAGTCTGGTGATTTCTATCTTAAAAAAAACTTTAAATTGGACATTATCTTGCTTTTCACAATATATACCAGTACTATCTTTTTATTACTTATTCTACAATGACTTAAAATCTCAAATAGAAAAACAATTTCGTATTTTCAACGCTTCTGTTAATAACTTTGTCTATCAAAGTCGACAATTATTAACCATTTTTCCCTAGTTTAGCAAGTAATTACAAATACTATAGTGTATAGGAGACCCAATTTTGGAGAAGAAACCTAATGAAAACTCATTAATATAGTCATTTACTACCTAATTGAATGCCTGCCGGATCATAATATGTAAAGAATATAAGTCATAATCAACCTACAAGATCCAAACAACCCACTTTGATAAAAGGAAAAATAATAAAAAGGTGATGGAATGCCCGATCATAATATATAAACAATATAAGTCATAATCAACCTACAAGATCCAAAATTCTCACTTTGGTAAAAGGAAAAAGAATATAAATTAAGGAACCCATACAGTGATGTATTATCCATTACTTCCGAGATTAACTTTTTCACTGAGATTGTAAAAGAATTTTTATCCTATCATGTCCTAAAAGATAACTATAAGTAATCAATCCTTCGTGAAAAGCAGGATCAACCAAAACTAAAACAGGTAATTTGCTAGAATATATTAAAGTATATACATTGACAGTGTAAAAAACGGTGTATATAAATTAAAGTAATTTCTCACCCAGAAAGCTCGTAATCCATGTATTTGTGAAATGAACAGTAGAGAATAAGTAAAAGTTAGGTCACTATAGCTTGTCTAGTGGATGATGACAAGGTACGTAAAGAAGAACCAAGTTGATGTATTGGGGAAAATTGTAGGCATAAATGAATGGTGACGTGTCATGACACGTAGCATAAATAATAGATGATAATTGGTCTAAGAATTATACACTGGTTCGAACAAAAAAAAAAGAGGCACGATACAAAAGGACAAAAAGGGAGGTACGAGACAGAAGATTAAAAAAGGTACGAGATAAGAGGCTCAGCAATCCCGTACCTATTTAACTTCAATTACCTACGAGCAACGGGAAGAATAATGAACCGGGCTAAAGAAGAATGTAGAAATACATTATTTCAAGAGTAATAAATGCTGGAACCGTTAAGGAATATTTTTATTCAATGTAATGATTATGTAACGTAGCATTTAATATCATTAACTATTCATAATAGCCTCATTATGATTTAGATGTAACGGGCATTCCTAAAGATTCCCTAAAAAATCTATAAAAGGGGAAATATGTAATCAATTGACACACAAGTTACTATTGGAATACACTTTGATTTACTAGCTTACACATTTGAGTACTTCAAAATTCTCTTCTTTATTTTTTTTTTTCGATTATCAGTAACCTAATTCTTCTAAATTCTAGCTTTGATTAAAAAGTCTATTTTTTGGTTAAGCAAATTGGTTCCGTTACCGAGAATCTGATAATCAATTCTGTTTCTACTTGATTTCCTTGTTCATATCAATCATGTCAAACAACAATGACAACACCCAAGGTTATCCAGAAATTCAAACAATCCAACAACTTCAAGGAGATTCTCCACAAGGCTCTCCACGACGATCTCGTGAAGGCACTCCTGATGGATCTCATATAGATGGACAGGCTCAAATTGACAATGTTGAAAACATGAATGAGGCATTACAAAAAATAATTGTCTCTCGAGTCAGTAAAGCTCTTCAAGCTTTTGTTAGTCAATTACCTGTTGCTCCAACCACGCCAACTCCAAACAATAATACTTTAGAGAACCCCCGTTCTAAATTGGTTAATTCAGGCAGAGGTAGAACTCCTAGTGAAACGCAAGACGGAGATCCAGGTAATCCAATTAATTCTGATTTACAAAATCTCGTACTAACTTTGCAGAAACAACTTAAGGAACAAAATGAGCGCATAGAGCAAATATCTGGAGTTCTGCCCAGGATCAAAGGAGTAGACATAGACAAATATTCTCAACAACCATGGAAGCCAAGTGCAGCCCCCCTCCCTATTCCAAAGAAATTTAAGATACTAATATTCCAAAGTACGATGGTACATCAGATCCACGAGATCACGTTACCACTTTCACCACATGTGTTAAAGGAAATGATTTGACTAAGCAAGAGATTGAATCGGTCTTAGTCAAGAAATTTGGGGAAACACTCACTAAAGGAGCATTAACCTGGTATTCTCTTTTACCTGAAAATTCTATAAATTCATTTGCTGAGCTTGCAGATTTGTCTATCAAAGCGCATTCGGGAGCTCAAAAAGTTGAAAAAAGAATGGAAGACATCTTCAAAATCAAGCAAGGAGATTTCGAGTTACTTAGAGAATTCGTGGATAGATTTCAACGAGAAAGAATGACGCTACCGCGGCTACCTGACAATTGGGCAGCCATAGCCTTTGCTAGTAATCTAAACGAAAAGGGTTCAGAAGCCACGAGGCGACTCAAAGAAAGCCTTAGAGTATTCCCAGCAACAACGTGGAATGATGTCTACAATAGATACAGTACAAAGATGAGGATTGAAGAAGACATCATTTTACGGCATAAAACTAACGAGAAAACAAGCTTGAGGCGTGTAGAAAATGAAAGAAGATCTAGTAAAAACAAGTACGAGACTTATATGGGACCTGCAGGAAAAGACTCAAGGTCAAAGCAAGAAAGGTATGATCACAAACCTAGACACAAGGAATCAGGCTCCTCTTCAAGGTCTGGTAATGATCACAGTACACGAGGACAACGAGATGATGATGGGAGTTTAAAGGCAAGTTTTGGTTGTTACAATTTTAATGTAACCACCTCTGAACTCATGGCTGTTCTAAGAGGCATGGGAGATAAAGTACGGTGGCCAAAGGAGATGAGGTCAAACCCAAGCAGACGAAACCCCAATCATTGGTGTGAATTCCATAACGATCACGGACATAAAATCACATATTGTAGGTTTTTACAAAGTGAGGTGGATCATTTGTTAAAGCAAGGATACCTCACTGAGTTATTCAGTGAGAAAGGTAAACAAGGATATATGAAAAATAGACAGGAGCCCCCGAAGCCACCCTCACCTAAACGGACAGTCAATGCTATAAGTGGAGGAGAAGATATCAATGGTGTCTCATATACCGCAGCCAATAAAATATCCAAAATGACAATCACTCATGGAAAATGGTTACGCCACATGCTGGAAGAGGAGAATATCATATTCAATGATGCGGATGTAGAAGGCCTCCTGACTCTACATAACGATGCACTGGTAATATCCTTACTCGTACATGATACTAACGTGAAACGTGTTTTGGTTGATCCAGACAGTTCAGTGAATATTATTCTGATACGAGTGTTGCGCGAGATACAATCTGAGAACAAATTGGTTCCAAAAGCGCATACCTTATCAGGATTTGATAATTCTAATGTCATAACCAAAGGCGAAGTAATTTTTACCACGTTTGCAGAAGGTGTTGTCAAAGATACCAAGTTCCAGGTCGTAGATATGGAAATGGCTTATAACATGATCCTTGGAAGGCCATGGATCCATTATATGGATGGCGTACCATCAACTTTACATCAAGTTATTAAATTCCCATCACCATGGGGGATTTGTCAAATTAGAGGAGATCAACAAACATCCAGGAGTACTAACTCCGTTGCAGATTCAACTGTTCAAGATGAAGTCAAATAGCAATTATAGGATTCAGTTGAGGAGGGTATAATGTCAACATTAATTGAACAAGGAAAAACAGACATGGATTCAAGGCCTGACACTATTCAAGAACCAGAGGAAAACGAGAACATTAAAATAACGATCGAAAAGTTAGAGGCTATGATTTTATTTATACACTGGACCGAGAGGAAAGTGTATATAGGAGCAAATCTTAGACCGGAGGTAAAACATAAGTTAATTGAATTTTTAAAAGCTAACGCAGATTGTTTTGCTTGGTCCCATTCTGACATGACAGGAATGCCGCCGGAGGTCATGACTCATAAATTGAATGAAGACCCATCATATCCCCCAGTCAAGCGAAATAAACGAAAGCAAGGAGCTTTCAAGAATCAAGTAATTCAAGAAGAGGTTCATAAATTGCTCAAAATAGGATCAATTCGTGAGGTAAAGTATCCTAACTGGTTGGCTAACACTGTTGTGCTTCCTAAGAAAAATGGTACGTGGCGTATTTGTGTGGATTACACAAATCTTAATAAATCCTGTCCGAAAGACTGTTTTCCTTTACCGCATATAGATCAGTTAATTGATGCTACTGCATGATATGAACTATTAAGTTTTTTAGATGCATACTCAGGTTATAACCAAATCAAAATGGATCCAGAAGATGAGGAAAAAACTTCTTTTATAACGGACAGGGGGACTTATTGTTATAAAGTAATGCCCTTTGGTCTTAAAAATGTTGGTGCGACGTATCAGAGGTTAGTTACTCAAATATTTCAAGAGCATTTAGCTAAGACTATGGAAGTTTATATAGATGACATGTTAGTTAAGATCAACATTCAAAGGATCATATATCACATTTTTTCGAAACATTTAGAATTTTGCGAAAAATATAATATGAAATTTAACCCAGAAAAATGTGCATTTGGTGTGGCATCAGGAAAATTTTTGGGTTTTCTTGTTTCTAACCGTGGTATTGAAGTAAACCCAGCCCAGATTAAAGCTATTAAAGAAATCCCTGATGTACTTACGAATAAAAAAGAAATTCAAAGACTGATAGGGAGGATCGCAGCCTTGGGAAGATTCATTTCAAAGTCATCAGAAAAGTGTTTCAAGTTTTTCTCAGCCCTTAAAAAGCAAGATCGCTTTGAATAGAACGAGGAATGTAAACAAGCACTTAGGAATTTGAAGATGTATTTATCAAATCCACCCTTGTGAGCAAAACCAAAGGCTGGCGAAAGGCTTTTATCTACCTTGTTATTTAAGAAGTTGCGGTAAGTGTTGTTTTGGTCGAGAAGAACAAGGTAAACAATCTCATATTTATTATGTTAGTAAATCTTTGTTAGATGCAGAGACACGGTATCTACAATTAGAAAAATTAGCACTCGCTTTAATCATGGCATCTAGAAAATTGAGGCCGTATTTCAGTGTCACCCTATTGCTATAGTAACTGCATATCCCTTACGTAATATACTGCATAAACATGAATTATCAGGAAGGTTAGCTAAATGGGATATAAAATTAAGTGAGTATGAAATCACGTATCTACCTAGAACAGTAATAAAATCCCAAGTACTGGCAGATTTCGTGGCTGATTTTAGCCAAGAAATACAATTAGAAGCTGAAAAAGAAGTTCAGGTACTTAATGGAGCAAATCCAGGAACATGAACTTTATTCACTGATGGATCATCTAACATTAAAGGTGCAAGGTTAGGAATTGTTTTAGTACAACCTACGGGTGAAACTCTTAGGCAGGCTATTAAATGTCACTCCGTAACTAATAATGAAGTGGAGTATGAAGCTGTGATTGTAGGTCTAGAATTGGCACGAGAACTTGGGATAAGTCAAGTGGTGATCAAAAGTGATTCTCATCTCGTGGTTAATCAAATGCTAGGGACTTGCACAGCTAGGGAAGCAAGGATGCAACAATACTTGGAAAAGGTAAGGGAACTGATAAAGCAGTTCCAGACTTGGAAGGTCATCCAGATACCAAGGGATGATAATGTTGAAGCTGACGCCTTAGCGAACCTTGCATCCGCAACTGATATAACAAACGATGCCAACGCCTTGGTTATACATTTATTTCACTCAGTTCTCGAACCTGATAAGAACGAGGTAAATTTTAATAATCTAACTTGGGATTGGAGAAATGAAATCGTTGCTTTTTTACAGTATGGTACCGTGCCTGATGACAAGAAAAAAGCATATGCACTTCGTAAAAAGGCAGATCATTATTGTTTAAAGCAAGGTAACCTTTATCGAAAGATGTTTGGTGGCCCCTTAGCAAGATGCCTTGGACCTTCTCAAACTAAATATGTAATGAGAGAAATACATGAAGGACATTGTGGAAACCATGCAGGAGGAAGATCATTGGTGAGAACTTTGATCAGGGCAGGATATTACTGGCCCAAAATGGAAGAAGAGGCAGCGAGCTCTGTGGCTAAATGCGATAAATGCTAGAGATACGGTAATAATATGCACCGATCTGCTAAGTTATTACATCTGGTTATTACACCATGGAAATTTATGAAATGGACCATGAATATAGTGAGGCCATTACCTCAAGCTAAAGGACAGGTAAAATTTTTACTCGTACTTACTGATTATTTTACTAAATGGGTAGAGGCTGGAGCATTTAAATAGGTACAAGAAAAAGAAGTCAAGGACTTCATTTGGCATAATATCATTTGCCGGTTTGGTGTACCAAATGAAATTGTATGTGACAATGGTTCTCAATTTATCGGAGCTCAGATCATGGAATTTTTTCAAAGTTGGCAAATAAAAAGGATAACATCAACACCATACCATCCAGTAGGGAATGGACAGGCGGAATCAACAAACAAAGTTATCATTAATAATTTAAAGAAGCGATTGGAGGAATCAAAGGGTAATTGGCCTGAAGTCTTACCTGGAGTTTTGTGGGCATATCGTACAACCACGAAAACAAGTACAGGTGAGACACCCTTTTCTTTGGTTTACGGGGCTGAAGCACTAATCCCAGTTGAGATAGGAGAGCCAAGCACAAGGTTCTCACAAGCAATGCAAGATTCCAATGATGAAGAGATGCGGGTCAATTTAGATCTGTTGGAAGGCATGAGAGAGGTTGCGTTAATAAGAATGGCCGCACAAAAGCGATCGAACGATATTACAATAGGAAAGTACGTTTGCGATACTTCAAAATTGGGGACTTCGTGCTTAAAAAGGTTTTTCAATCTACAAAGTCAGCCAACGCGGGTAAACTAAGTCCAATTTGGGAAGGACCCTATAGAATTCATGATATTGCAGGAAAAGGAGCATATGAGTTGGAGACAATGGATGGGAAGATACTTCATTCGTATTGGAATGTTGTTCATTTAAAGCGATATTACTTCTAAGGGGAAAAACACATGGTCAACTATCATTATGTTAGATTTTATTTTTTGAATTATTAAAAGTTTGACTAACGATTTTAGATGATAGGCAAAACGTTTACCCGTACTAAATGATGAGTCACGACCTGTAAGGCAAAAACGGAATACACTAAAATTCTTGGCCTAAGGTTACAATTAATCTGATAGAAACATACATGGGTAAAGTAGTCTTCATCTATAATCATACCCCCAAGTCCCGTATGTATTTCCTTTTTAGGAAAGGGATCAGGTGAAGGAACCCATCAAGTGCTCGAGGCTTCATACTTCAACACTTAAATACTTGGGGGACTACATAATATATACAGCCAAGTGTACGTAAAAGGCAAACAATATTGAGGAAAAACCAAGCCTAAGAAGAAAGCAGAGTGGAAGTTAACAAGTAAAGGCATTCATCATAGTGTTCTTTCCCATGAGAACAATGGAGTCACCTCTCAAACTCTTCCTAGTGTGATAGAGCTAAAGGGAATTCATTGTACTTCATAAACAGTTAGGGTAATGACTATGTACTAAATGGGTTATAAGGAAAAACCATGTATCTATTGTTCTCTTTTTGTAAATCTGTTACAAGAAAAACAGTTACGATAAAATTATAGATGTAATTCAAATACATGTAAAGAATGATTCACGACTTGTCAAAGTTCAGAAATAGAAACTTGTTCAAGTTACTTCGGATAAACATGTGTGTTCCTATTTCTTGTATCGTATAAAAATACGATTATGAATTTGAGACGTCATCTTCATCAAGTGTCAAAATATAAAAGGGCCCTCTTTTATGAAACTCATGTCATTTAACTATGATGATAACAAAAGCATTTTCAGAAAATAAAAATGCAATTTATTCTTTAAGTCCTTAAAGATAAAAGGCATGAATAAAACAAATGGAGGTTTAAAAATGAACTTCATAATATTTTAAAACTAAAGACCAAGTATAAAACTTGGTCATCGAAATTGTTCATACAAAAAGTTCCCTTTAAACAAAGCTTGGGGACTTAAACTCTTAAACTTCTAGCAAGAAGTTTAGTTACAAAAATAGTCACAAACCAAAAACTTTGAAAATGGATTTTCAAACTGGCACATGCAAAAAGGGAAATTTCATATTACAAAAATTCTTTAAGAAGGAAGAATTTAAGAAAGATCATCAACGGGCTCAATTGCAATTGCATCATCAAGAGATAAAGATTGATCTTCAGTCACAGTAGTGTCAGCATCCATGGGCAAGATTTCAACGAGACTAGCAGCAATAGGTGTGGATGAACTTAAGGAAAGTGCAACATTCGTGGCAATTTCAACAGACACGGGGACTTCAGAAGCTTTAGCTATGGGAGTTTCAACCAAAGGAGTTTCAGTTACGAGAGGACCAGTCTTGGGAGATAAAAAATTTTGTGGCTGCTGTGTTCACTCAATAGTTTCATTTACCTTATCCAATTCAAATTCAAGGTCGAAATTTTCTTGGCTCATCTCTACAAAGGTATCACGCCGAGATTTTAGAAAAGTCCAACTCACTTCAATATTGGATGACTCCTCGAGAAATTCATATTTTTTCTCCCAGGGAGTAACCTCACTTTTGAGTTCCTCATTCTTAAGTAAAACTGAATCATAAGATGATTGTAGTGGGGAGTGAGAATTTTTCAAGGCTTGGATCTTGACTGCAGAGGCTCGCAATTCTTTTTTTGCTCGAGAAAGCTCGTGTACTACCTCTCCTGCATGCATCTCCTTTTGAGTCAAAAAAGCCTTTAAGGCTCTATTCTCCTCAGTAACCTTGGACAACTGCTCTAAAAAGGAAAATTCAAGAAATTCTTTTTTCCTTCTTAGACTGGTCTGAAGCAGCCTTAAGCGTTGCCAATTCAAAGGTTAGAATTTGAACTTGTTTTTCCAAGGAACATTTTCTTGTCTCTAAATTTTCCATATCAATCTGTAAGCTCTCGAACTGGCCCTTACAATTGTTGGCCTCCAATTGAGAACCTCGGGCAGCTTCTTCAGCATCATGAGCAGTCTTCTCTAGATCACGAGCCAGATTCTCTAAAAGAGGAACTCGATTCATAAGTTCGGTACCAATGAGGTTGACTTGTTCATATAAATAAACAAAAAAGGGAGATAAGGTTAAGGCTCCTAAAGCAAAAGTATTGATAAAATAATAAATTAAAGAATACCTTCAAACTGGCATGCACAATGTCATTCAGGAGAGTCATATTACTATGACTCTCAAGTTTAGCTTTCTCAATAGGGCCAATCAGAGGTGCGAGCCATGTGTCAGCTTGCCCAGACTTCCTTAAAAGGCTACTATTAGCAGGAACTTCAATGGTCACGCTCCTCATAGCGGAATTTCTACTTGAGGAACCTACTTCTGTGTGATGAACTATGGGAGGAGCAATATTGAAGAAGGGGTAGTAGAGGAAAGTATGGAAGTAATAGATGAGGGAGGCAAAGAAAAAATCACAAGAACGGTGGAGGCAGAGGAAGACAGAGGAAGCTCATCTAGAACCGGTCCTAAAGGGCCACTACTAAAACCACTGATAAAAAGCTGGTTTATCGAATCAAAAGTTTCAGATGGAGGAGAGACGTCATCATCAGGAATGATCACCTGGGAAACAACAAGCTCGAAAGAGGCAGGTTAGGGGAGACATCAATGTCATCTTCAGAGACAATACATCTCCTGGCTCGTGGTCTCGTTATCAGGGAACCCTCACATTCTCCTTCGGAATCATCTTCTAGGATCGATTTTCTTTTCTCAGATCTCAGAGCTATATCTTGATCCGCAGATCCCAAGAATATATCTTGCTCACGAGATGCCAAAACAGCCTCGGGAATAACCCTTCGAGTGGCAAAACCTAAGAAAAAGAAGGTTAAAAGCCATGACAACGAGGATAATTAAACATAGGTAAGGTAAAAGACAAGAATTCTCACTATGAGTTTTTGATTTCCAACCATAACGACTAGAGAGGCTTTTCCACATTCTACCTTCTATTGGAGCAACTTTCAATAACTTTTCTACCCAACCATGGATATTGGATACAGATTCAACAATACCCATGGTTGCTGAGAAGAAAAAGAAGAAAGATAATGAAAAATAAGTAAAGCTGAAAATAAAAAGGCACGGATGTATTTAACACTTACGTGCAAAATTCCACTTTTCTGGGAAACGGATGTTCTTTTCACCAACTAAACCCACAGTGGGAACAGCAACATACCGAGCATGCCAGCCGTGGTCTTTATCGTCTTCATGACTCACCAAGACCCTTTTACTCCTAGCTGCTAAACTGAACACACCGTTTCGGAAAAATCTAGGGGAATAAAGGTGAATTAAGTGGAGGAAAGTAAAATCCACATCTGCTCTTTTAGCGAGATGCCTCAAGTAGGCAACAACTCGCCACACTATTGGTCCAATTTGACCCAAGCACACATCAAAAAAATGATAAAAGTCTAAAATGACCGGGTCAATGGCCAGTTTAAACCCTAGAGTGAAGGGGTAGGTGTAAACAAAGGAATAGCCTATTAAGTAAGAGGTAATTTTTTGATTTGGATTAGGGATGATAATAGGAAAATCTTCAACCCAATTACATTTCTTTTGCATTACGAGTGCTAAAACACTTGTAATTTGAGTAGGATAGGGATCATCGTCTAATGAGGCAACTTGAGTTTTTAGAGATTCTCTATCGTGATAAAAGGAAAATTCAATGGGGATTATTTCATCCACCAAGGGTTCACGCAGTGGCTTAGAAGAATTCCTATCTCGAGAAGAGCTCCTCAGAGAGTGCGAACCCTTGGTCCCAGAAGAAGGGACAGAACTAGAAAGGGGATTTGAAATGCTACCACTAACAGAACCTAAGTTGCATAATCTACCTCCTCTTCTAAGCCTTATTGGATCATTAGGGAAGTTATTCAGAATGGGAGTTTTTCTAGGATTAGAACTCGAAGAAGCCATGGATATAAATGTTGAAGCAAAGCAAGAAATAATTCGAAGTTAAAGTGTTCAATACACTTTATGAAGAACAAGACAAAAAGAGAGGTTATATTTATACTATTGAAAAAAAAGTACGATGATGAAGGAACCGCAATGATGATAACTTATACTTTGTAAAAAGTGAAGTCGAAAAGAAAGCCTAAAAAAGTATTATAAAACAGTGTAACCAATGAGAAAGCAACACGTGTCTAGTGCATTAAAAAGAAGTGACAGTTGAAGCGTCAACTTTGTCAGAGTTTTAATGGTGACAAAAATTCTCCTTTAATGAATTTCACTTCCCAAATATTCAAACTGATGAATAAATGGAAAGTGGGAGGGGGGAGGGCTATCTGTATTGGAAAAAATTGTATGCATAAATGAATGGTGACGTGTCATGACACGTGGCATAAACAATAGGTGATAATTGGTCTAAGAATTATAGACTGGTTCGGACAAAAAAAAAGAGGCACGATACAAAGGACAAAAAGGAAGGTACGAGATAGAAAGTTAAAAAAGGTACGAGATAGGAGGTTCAGTAACCCCGTACCTATTTAAGTTCAATTACCTACGAGCAACGGGAAGAATAATGAACCGGGTTAAAGAAGAAGGTAGAAATACAGCATTTCAACAGTAATGATTATGTAACGTAGCATTTAATGTCATTAACTATTCATAATAGCCTCATTATGACTTAGATGTAACGGACATTCCTAAAGATTCCCAAAAAGATCTATAAAAAGGGAAATATGTAATCAATTGACATACAAGTTACTATTGGAATACGCTCTGATTTACTAGCTTACACATTTGAGTACTTCGAAATTCTCTTCGTTATTTGTTTTTTTTCAATTATCAATAACTCGATTCTTCTAAATTCTAGCTTTGACTAAAAAGTCTATTTTTTGATTAAACAAATAACTCTTTAGGATCAAACAAAACTAACAACTTCAATTGGGGGAATTGAAGTTTTCATATATATCCCATGTCGCTTATTGGTCGGCAAATTTTATCCAAAAATTAAGTCAACTCTTTGAGGGCAACATCCCATTAAAAAGTTTCAAGAGTTATCGAATAAAGTAGAAGAAGATAAAGTAATTATAAGGAAATTTGATATTGTTGGATAAAAAGAATGGACTAGATATTTTCCAGGTTAGATTAAAGTAATTAGCCCATTTTCTCCTTTTCATCTATTTGTCTTTCTTTTGTTTCTTGAGTGTTAAGATTGGCATAAAGTTAGTTAACACTTTCTTTCTTTTTTCCTCTTAGAATATTGTATAATTGATCAGGTTTTTGTGTTTTGGCAAACTAGGGATTAGGTGGCAGTAAATAATATATTCGAATTTTTTCGATACATTTTTCACACAATGCTAATTACAAATTATTTTCAGTGATTCATGGAAACATGTTAGCCAAACCAACATTTTCATGGAAAATGATTTCTCGCATAGAAAACATTTTCCTAAAAAATGTCTATGTATACTCAAGTTAAAGAAGGTGTAGGACATTGAGTTTGTAAGAGTTTGGCAAGAGATTAAAAATAGAGAAAATGAAAGAGGACTTGCGCCTTCAAATTAAAGTAATTTATTTAGCAAAAAAAAATACTTTAATAATTTAAAACAAGCACACCAGGAACTTAGCAGAACATTTTGAGGAGTAGAGTATGTTTGTTCATGAAGTCTTGTGACAAGTGAAATTCTAAAGATGACTTTGCAATCGTTCCATTTGCTTCATAAGATTTGAGATCTCTAACTTTGGTTTCATTATCTCATTGTTATTGGTCATGAACAATTTAACAGTACAACATGATTACCCGGAGGTTTTAATGCAAGGAATAGAATGTGGAGGCAATCTGGGATAGGTTCTGTAGTTATACCCTGCCTAGAGGCGAATTGAAGAAGCTCATAATACCGACAAACTTAATACATTCAATCGAGGACGACGACACCACATTGCAGATGAAAATTCCACCGCACTTGAAAACACGAAGGCTCGTTACTCTATCAATCCAAACCTGATCATTTATAGTTCGATTGTTATTCTTCTGCCGGAAATAAGATACTGGATCTCTGAATCATACACTTAGTAAACATCCTCTCAAGTCATTCACTGCCCTGACACAAAAGCAAGCATTCCACTCTCTCATCAATACTGCGCGATAACCGTTCATAAGCATCATAGCAACCTGTGCATAACTTCGAAGAGTCTGAAACCTAAATGACAATACTTTGGACTCAAAACATGTTTCTACCGTGTAAAAAAAGTTATTTTTCTATATAAAATGCGGTATTATACTGTCACACTTACTTTTTACTACCCCCCGAAGGGTATAAATAAAGAGTTTTCCAATTAAAGGACAATTGAGACGGGATTTATTTACTTAAAGATTCAGAGTCGCCATTTGGGATAGTTTTATGGTATCCCAAGTCACCGGTTCAAATCCCGAATCGAGGAAAAGATTGACTCTGTATTACAGTCCGCGAATCAGAAATTCGAGTAAGGAATTCTATTAACTCGGGAGAAGGTGTTAGGCATTCCCGAGTTCCATGGTTCTAACACGATCGCTCAACTGTTATATTGGCCTATTATCTAATTTTAAACATGTTTTAAACCTATGTGCATTTTAACCTTATAGCCGCTTTTATTCATTTTTTTTTAAGAAAATTACAACATCATTTAAAATATGTCTTGAACCACGTAACATAAATGTACCCGCAGTCCGCAGCATATTTTATATAACGTTATTGAGATTTGGATTTGGGTCACATAAATGCGCACCAGTATTTAGGAAGGTAAGTGATTAAAGTAACGCGCCTAAAGCAACTACGCATTTGCAACTTTGCGAGGGCCATGAAAATTCGCTAAATGGCACGCCTCGAATTCTAAGGATTTAAACAAAATTAATTAAAACGAGGGCCCTGCAATTGTCATTTTTGTTTGGCACGACGTACCTCAATTATTCTAATTAAATTGTTTCTAAACTAACTCATGAGGGCCATAAGTTGTTATTGGTTTTGAATGGCACACCTCATATCAAAAGAATCTAATTAACTAAGAACAATTGTGGGCTTCTACTTGCCTAAACAGAATCGGAATCCCACTAATTAGCAACCACAAATTAAAGGGCCATAATTATTAATTAACTAATGTAGCAACCTTAGCCCATTTTAAAGAAAAAAAACTTTAACCAACGAAAACTTCTAAAAGAAAACAACGCGGATTAATCAAAAGCACGCCAGGGCAGATTCCATGCTTGCACTAAGCCCAGAAAAAATGATGTATTGATAGGGAATTTGGGGCTCGAAGTGAAACCCAGCAACGCAGGCGGATCGACGATGGACATGGGCCATTTACATAGCCCGGTTGTATTTCCCTTTTGTTTGACAACTTAACGACAGAAACCAATTGCAATCAGATCATGCATGCTGGACAAAATCAATAATGAAATTAATCTACACTTTGAGCCTAATCCCTCATGAATGTCCTTTATTATTGATGTCAACAAAATATTTAAGGGAAAAAAATAATGAGTTAGAACCATAATAGAGATGTGCTACAAATTTCTCGACAAGACATAATGAGATTTATTTAACACATGTTTTACTCCTCTTCTAAGTTAGCAACTAACTATCAGATTTATGAATCATCGATGTTATCATACCTATGACTGCATATCTCGAAAAATAAACTAATTCAAAATCTTATCAAATTCACAAAGGGCTCAATTAACAGTATGGCAGGAACTGAGAGCACACTTTATTTCATCTCATACACTATCAAATTCTCATATTTTCAAACCATGAAGTATTCATCCACACCAAGCAACTTTAACTGTTTAAACTAATAAACTCAATCCATAGTTAATACATACACAATCGGTTAATATCCTTGACTCAAATGCATTCAGAAGAATCCAAACCTAAAATGATGATAACAAATCCTACTTCAGACATATCCGTACATGATTAGCAAACAAATGTAATACCAAACTTTCCATTAAAGATAAGAATACTTCTTCAGTTCTACAGGCTAAGATTCAGAACAAAAATAAAAATAGAGGGACTAAGCTATGATTAACAGACTGAAACCAAGTTCTGCGATCCATCTTTATTCCACCATTCAAACCAAACATTCACAAGATACAAGTTTCGAGCATGTACCTGAAAACTGAAAACAAAATACGAGATGAACAATCAGCAGTAAGCAGCAGCAGAGAATAGACCCAGATTCAATCAATTTTTCAGTGAAATCAACTCATAAACCAATGAAACAGTAGCTTAACCATAGAATCTACCCACACTTTTCAACAGGAACCAAATTCAAGTTATTTCACACACTCATTGAACCAAAGATTGCCTTAGCAAGTTGGAATTCGAAAAAAAAAAAAGATCAATGGAACAGTACAATTGCAGCCGTTTTTATTTTTTTCTGTATTTTCAGCTCTTCAGCCCTCTCCTTGAAAGACAAGGTAAAGATGCCTTTATAGGTAAGCAAATAGGGCAGACCTAAAAGTTCAATTTTGCACTTCTAGTCCCTCTCTAATTTTATTTTTTGCTTAAAAGACCCTAAATTTCTGACTTGCTTGCCAAACAAGTCTATTTTTCAGCATCTTAGAAGCTTCTTAAATAGTTAACAAAAGATTCTCTCACCTAAATTCCTTAAATTATCCCTCAACGGCCCTATTTTTACTACTGAAACACCTAAATTCCCTAAATTATCCCTCAACGACCCTATTTTTACTATTGGAACCTATGGGTCATGGGTCTACTTTGACCCAATAGTCTAGACCCAAATGAATGAACCGGATGAGCCCAAGGCCCAAACCAAAGAGGGGTCAGAAACCCCAAATCATTTAATGACAAGCAAAGAAGAGAAATATTTGAATTGACTCTAAGCTACAAATAACGATTTTCTCTTCTAAAACACTAAATCGAAATTAGCACTAAGTTAACGATTAATCCATGAACCAATCAAAAAATTTCATAGCCTAAAAATAAAATCTAGGAACAACTAATTAAATCTTTGAAAGAAAATTGAAGAGATGAAGCAGAAATAAACAATACAAAAACAAACTATCCTAAAAAAAAGAACTAAATTCAAAATTGGGTTCAATCAAAACATGCTTGAGCATATGGAAGCGGAAGAGAATAATAAAGAAGAGACGAAATAGAAACACAGAAGAAAAGATAACAAATAAACAAAACGACCAAAGAAAGTACCTCAAAATCAAACCAGGAGTCGATTCGACCAATTTTAGAATGCTTCTTCAAATTCTTGACCGGAATAGCCCTTAATCGTGTGTTTTCATATGAAAACACACGAATAAGGTCCATTACAGTCTCAAATCTTCCACAAACTCATTGATTTGGGACTTTTGTTTTTCTATAGTTTTCTTTCAAAACCATATTCGAGAAACTCCGTTAAGATTCGAGGGTAACGAAGCACAAGCTAGGGAAGAGGGGGTCGGGGTGGGTCTGTGGTGTTAATTTGGTGGGGAAAGGGAGCAGCGCCGCCACTCTAAGGCGGTGAGGGAGTGGTGGAGGCTCTAGGGTTTGCAAGGCTTCTCTGAAGTGGGGAATTGGGAGAGACGAGATAGGGGTAGTTGAGTGTTTGGACAATAATATTTATTAGAACCCACTTCAGGGCCATTGGATCAAAGATCCTCGATAGCTGAGATCGACTATGCATGGAACGGGGTCGTTTGGTCTCAACAGGAGATGGGTCGGGGAGCTGGGCCGGGTTTGGGATTAATTTGGGGCTGGTTTTGGAAGAAGAAATGGTTTTGGGCCTGGAGTTGAGGCGGG
Organism: Nicotiana glauca; assembly: GCA_026770625.1. Classification (NCBI taxonomy): domain Eukaryota; kingdom Viridiplantae; phylum Streptophyta; class Magnoliopsida; order Solanales; family Solanaceae; genus Nicotiana; species Nicotiana glauca. The sequence continues at coordinate 101,508 of MU672616.1, read as the reverse complement.
ACTGGTTGGGTACAAGGGGAGACGAATTGGGCTTAAAAAGATTGAAAATAAAATTGGCTCAAGAAATCTGATTCTTCTAATTCTTTTCTTTTTCTTTTATTTCAAACTCTTTTTAATTCCCTCTTCTTCTTTTTTTTCAAAATTAAAAATAAAATTCTAAGTTAAATCACAAAGCCAAATTAACCTAAAACAACTAGTTAATTCTAAATTATCATTATTAACTAAATCAAATTAAAGGACAAGCTACCCAAAATTCGAAATTAAAGCCTAAAATGTAAAATAAACTATTTTGTAATTTTCTTTTTTTAATTACTAATTAATTCCTAAAAATGTAAAGTTAAATCCTAAATGCACATACAGCCTATTTTTTGTATTTTTCATTAACTAAATAAAATTAACGTGCACACAAAAATTTACAACATTACAAATAATGGAAAAATTACTTTGTTTTGAATTTATGGGAGTAATTCATATAGGGCAAAAATTATGTGCTCACATATACCGCGTTTTACTTTAACGGATTTTTAACCGTTCAAGTAAAATCCGGTATTTTTATATATAGCGCGGTATAATACCGTATTTTATCTATTAAAATAAAAGGCCCTCCTTCTTCCCCACGACAAAAACAGAAACGACCTCCATTTAAAAAACAAAAATTAGCGCCCCCCTCCCCCCCTCTTTTTCTCCAAAAACAATTTGAGTGGATCCCACCCATCACACAAAAAGTTAAGATTGTAGGTCCCGCATACAACCCAAGCCTTCTATTATTTTGGTTTCCTCGTTTCGGGCTCAAAATTTTAATTTTTTGACTTTTCTAAACAAATAAATCGAGGTATTCCGATTTAGTTTATGTCGAAACTCGTATAATAATGCATATTAGTTGTCTAGAATGTGTTTCCATGTTGTTTTGTGTTTTGTTTGCGATTAAATTAGTATGTTATTTTATCCGGATTAAATTATTAATGTTTAAAAAATAGTTAAAAGTTGAGAAATAATTTTTCTTATTAACAGATATGTTCATAAATTTCTTTTACTGTTTTATATGTAATTTCGTGAATGTTATGTTATTAAAATATGTTTGTTATTTTTATTTAGTTTAGATTATTTATTTGCTTAAAGACTAGTGCCCTTATAGCGTAGTAAAATATAGAGCTTTATAGCGTAGTAAAATATAGAGCCTTTTAGCATAGTAAAGTTGAGCCTTTAAGCGTAGAATCCTTGTAGTTTAAGTATCTACTAACTACAAACTCTGTCCAATTACAAGTTATAAAAATTAATTATTTAATTTATAAAATAAACACACAAAATTATGAAAAATATTGAAATTGACACATATTAGAATTCAGGTCTAGACTCACCCCACATTGCTGACCGAAATTCGTCAGCATCCCTTGTGAGGCATCCACATCTGGTATACTTGACAAATTAACAAGTTAGGAAATATTATGCTCATAAAACGACACGTGGGACTCGTACACTCTTGGTTTAACAGGAGGTGGAGGGGCATGCTCCCTCGTCAGCTTAGGTTCGGCATTTACTTCCTCCTCCTCATCACCCTCATCAGGGAAGGGTGTCTCATCTCCAGACTCATCGGCATTGTTCTCATAATCACTATCATCTTCCCGACTTCGCGCATCTACCAAATTACGAGTCAATATGCGTCTACGGACAACTGTGTGAGGTCAGGAACATCAAGTTGCTCGTTTTCACTGCACAAAAAGAACAAAATGATAAGCTACTCAAATTGATAAATACTTTACATATAGCTAAATCACTTCACTTACAAGTCTTACTATGTTGACATTCCATGATGGATGTTTTCTTGTTGGTGATGACTCCCGGATGGACCACCGTGATCCAACACGCCAGAACTACGCATATTCCAACTAGGAGGGGGTCATAATGCCACGATCCAAGATCCACTAAGGGTCGTGATGGCGCCGGACACCACTGTCAGGCAAGCCAACCAAAATACTTAATTAAATTCTTATCTCAATAATTTTGAAAACTGATATTTTCCTTCAATCCAGATAGTAAAAGGTAAATCTTACGAAAATAAGAAAAGAATATTTACAAGTAAGTACAGAATACCCCATATCTATCCCAGAACCTGGTGTCACAAGTGCATGAATAATTTCTAAGAAATAATGTAATATAACAACCGTCCGGAATACAAATTGGATAGAAGATAAAGACAACAATTTGGAGGAGACTCTGTTGGCTGTGGGTCATCTCGAGAAGTGCAGCTCACCTAAGTCTCTGCATCGACCACGCTGCTATGCCACTAAGCCACTAGCCACATATGAACATGTGCAACAAAAATGCAGAGCAAGTGTAGTATGAGTACGAATTCCACGTGTACCCAATGAGCATCCCGTCTAATATCGAACAAGTAGAGACGAGAGGTCGACTTCGACACTTACTAGTGGTCCATTAATAATATCATTAGCGCGATGAATCATGGATTTATTAACTACAGTAAATTCAGATAAGTCATGAAACAGGTAAAAGTTCTTTTTTATTAAAAGTCTCCGGATTCATAATCCATTAATTAACAATAATCTCAAGTCGGGCAGAACTGATATCAACATTAACAAATCTTAACGCAAGCAATACAAGCATGCGCAACTCATGCCGAGGTCGTACAGTCCAATCCAACATAAATGTAAATGTGCATTGCCGAGGGTCGAACGGTGCGAACCATAGATGCATCAATTACCCCGCTCGCGAACCACACATGCGACGCGGTCAAATTTAAATAAACAATCATCCTGGTCGCGAACCTTACATGCGATGAAGGTACACATAGAAATACATGCTCAAACAGCAAATTAAGAATTTATCGGGAAACATTTATCCAAATAAAATTCAATTCTCTTTTATTGATTTAAGAAAATGAAGTTTAACCCTCTTAGAAATTCATTTACCAATTTGATAGAATTTAAGAAATTCAACTATCAACAAGATAACAGATATTCCAAGTATAGCATGCTTTTGGGTCCTAGACTACCCGGACTTACACATATTAGTAGCTATGCACGGACTCCCGTCACCTCATGCGTACGTATCCCCCACAAATAGGAGCACATAATTAATTATTTCACCTATGGGGACAATTTCCTCTAACAAGGTTAGAAATGAGACTCACCTCGCTCCAAAGCGTACTTCCAATACCAAGAACGAGCCCAAACTCTCAATTTGAAGCCGAAAGATCCAAAACTAGATAAACGAGGTAAGAGCTAGTCAATACAAGCTCACAATATCGCATTCTAACTGTTTAAGCAATTTCCCAAGCTTAAACACAAGTTTCCTAAAATCCGACCTCGGGCCCACGTGCCCAGATTTCGAAATTTTTCGAAGGAAGTTGTTCTTTATAACCTAAGGATCACGAATATATGATTTTTACTTCATTCCATAACAAATTTTGTGGTTGAATCTTTTTTTTAGCAAAACCCTAGGTTTTACTCTATTCCCATGATTTTCACAAATTTTTATGTGTTAATCTACCCAAAACTCAAGACAGGTGGGATTAGCTTACCTTATCATTGATGTTGAAAATCCACTATTGAACCTCTCCAAGAATCGCCCAAGACAAGAAAATATGAGAGAAAATGACCAAATCCCCTTTTTTTAAAAGAACCATTCTGCCTCCAACACTTCCGCAGGTGAGGCACTTCTACCGCTTCTGCGAATATCTAACTATGCCCTCCCTTCCGCTTCTGTGATTCAACCATCGCAGGTGCGGTCCCGCTTCTGCGGTTGCTCGTCCGCATCTGCGGTCCCCTTCACTTTTGGTCCAAACCGCATCTGCGGCTCCTTTGGTCGCTTCCGCGGCTCCGCACCTGCGGCCCAATTCTCGCAGGTGTGGTTATACCAGCAACCAGCAACTTCAGCCTTCCAAAAATTCCACTATCGATTCGTTAACCACCTGGAAACCACCTGCAGCCCCGGGACCCCAACCAGTCCCAAAACACATTACGAACTTGCTCGAGGCGTCAAATTATATCAAACAACGCTAAAACCACGAATCGACCTCCAATCCAAGCTTTATGAACTTTAGAATTCCAAACTTTTACTTTCGATGTTTAAACCTATCAAATCACGTCCGATTGACTTCAAATTTTGCACACAAGTCATATTCAACATTCACTACAAAAAAACTAGAGTCCGTGCATAGCTACTAATATGTGTAAGTCCGGGTAGTCTAGGACCCAAAAGCTACTAATCATATTCAACATTACGGACCTACTCCAACTTTATAAATCGAATTTCGACCCCGGTATCAAAAAGTCCACTTCCGGTCAGACTTCTCAAAAACATTCAAATTTCTATCTTTAGCCAAATGGCTCTGAAATGCTCCACGGACATTCGAATTCACTTCCGATCGCTCTCCCAACTCCAGAATCACCATACGAAGCTACTCCTAGACTCGGAACCCCAAACGGACATCAATAACACTAAAATGCATTTCAACCCAAACTTATGAAATTTCTTCCAAAATGCTAACTTCCACAATAGGCGCCAAAACGCTCCCTGGTCATCCAAAACCCGATCCGGGCATACGCCCAAGTCCAAAATCATCATACGAACCTGCTGAACCTTCAAATCCGGATTCCGAGGTCGTTTACTCAATTTCCGATCTTAGATAATTCTTTCAACTTAAGGCTTCTGAAATGAGAATTTTCTTTCCAAATCAACTCTGAACTTCCCGAAGTTCACTTCCGACAACACACACAAGTCATAATATGTGAAATAAAGTTGTTCATGGCCTCACACTGCTGAATGACGCGCTAGAGCTCAAAATGACCGGTCAAGTCATTACATTCTCTCCCACTTAAATATACGTTCGTCCTCGAACGTGCTAAGAATTGTGTCGGGGTTGTCTGAAATCATTGTTTAACACCTCGAGAACCTACCCGTACTTCCACAACTCAACTGGGCACCCTAGCTCGATCAATCTGAAGGTATAATTTTTCACTTAGCAAATAAGCCTTAGAGCCCAATTCCAACGTTGGGAATTCTCTGCCAGGCCTGTTCCAACATACGCTCACTGTATCAATAACTACACGCAGCGCCAAAACATGACTGCATACCTTAACTGAATTTACAACTTGCACCATTTTACTCATAGGACCCCAATAACATTTTCTTGTCAAATAAATCGAAATTCCATGAATCTGATGCTCCCATTGCACCTCATGACATAGGTCTTGCTCTAATTCTTACAATATCGCCATGATGGATGATATGTGTAGAAATTCATAAGCAACTGCCGAATCAACAAATCTTTGGGTCTATACTCTTAACAAGAACCATCACCTCATCTTGAACCAAATAATGGTCTTAGCTCCTTAATATACTTCAAATAATCATATTGCACTGATCCTAAATCCAATGATCTCGTCTCACCCAGTATGAACTGCTCAGGCAATAAGCCAGCCCGGACATGAACAAAAATCTCATATGATGCCAAAATGTGCCAATAGGCTACCAATTCGAACGCGATACGATTGAAACAAACTTTGAAGAGGAAATCCAATTACCCCGCTTGCGAATCATACATGCGACGTTGTCAACATAATTGAACTGACACACCGCTCACGAATCATATATGCGACGCAGGCACACAGCTAATATGAGTCTTCCTCAGAAAAATAGGAAACAAAACACATAAAAATAGATATAGGGAACTATACTCAACATCATACTGTTGTGGCGCGCAACCCGCTCCAAACAACATAACTATGGTGGCGTGCCACCCGATCCACACATAAAATTCGCATAATGAGGTACACACCGAGCTAGATTGCTCATTACAACAAGATACCAAATATCGGTGACAAGCACGCTAAGTACATAAACCATTCCTGGGGAGACATATAGCGCTATAAGCTACAAAGATCAACCACAACTGAGGTGCGTTATACGATATCAATCTTAAGAGCCATTTTGCTCATATAACATCATCTCTACGCGGAACCTCAACACATAAGCAATTCACCAAGTCGTCTCACATCTCACACGGTGCAATATATCATTACGTGGAATAACTTACGACGAAATAACACCCTGACTTCTCTTCCATAAGGAGAGCATTATTAAAATGAACACATCTGGCCTGATATAGAGCCCATATTCACATTTATATCCATCCGCAGACCTCAAGCTGATTCCGATCGCACTGAACTAGACTAATAACATTTCAAAGTTCCATAATAACTCCCCTTTTTCTCATAACACATAAGGACAACCATCATAACCAGAGTAATCATCCATAGTCCACAACTTAATAAATCAAGTGCCCTCCAGGCATCAATTCCCAAATCAATGATATCACCACAATCTTCATACTTGGTTTAACTCTTCAACCAATCAAGTGACTACATGCCACACTTATACAACCTTCCCGTGGGGCACGCTCCCACAACCTTATGTAATAGATAACAGGTTTGTACATCCAAACCACCGGCCACACTAACGCTAAAAAATGATCAATAATCCTTAACCAGGATGCAAAGCCTTTTTCACAAGACACCGATCTCAGGTGACGCTGAAGGCAATACCAACTTACTTTAAACATCGAAACCACTTTCCAGCTCATCCGAGCTCGTGAGGTCCTTGTTAACTGAACTGCAACCTTGATCCTTACTTCAAATTCCATACCACTCACTGCACCCAACATGCCAATATTCAATAGAACACGATTTCCATTATAATCTCCAGAACCACTAATAGATTAATGCTTTATCGTATAAAAACCTTTCATTTAACTCACTTCAGGAGAACCATAGCAACACACAAGTAAATTCTCATATTCGTAGAATATGCAAATCTCTAAGTAGTGGTCTAAGCCACCATAGACCTTCTGGGATCCGCCTACAGATAATAGGCCATAAAGCTAGAATACTTTCGAATAAAATCAATTACGGCGGCTCACAGGCCTCACACGTACCGTCACAAATTACTTGCATAACTTAATCACACTAAAGGAACTAGTCATTGCCATCGTCATGCTAATTATATCATGGTTAACGAATCTATTCCTTCTAACTCATCCTCAATCGTCTTAGAAATAATAATAGTTCCATCCAACACATAACGAACTCAATCCGTACTCATTCCGAGTGACCTTGAATCACCAGACCATGTCGTCTCAAATCCCACAAACCATTTCATACCTCCCTTGTGCGCACATTTGCATCCTCAACTGGTATGCCCATTCTGATAATTCCACTACGGATCCGAAGTCTTTTTTCATTTTCCTCCCCAAATGCTACACTGCAAGTCAAAACATCATTGAACATTTTGGGCCTCTTCTCATAAGCTGCTACAAAAGCTTGATTATTAACCGCACCTATAGGCTCGAAATCATTAGGCACCACGCTTTACCCCTTTGAATTCACTAGGACCGTTGTTGAGAGCCACTCGGCGGAATCACTTCCCCTGAAACCCATATTTATACAAGGCATAAATCCTGAATCCCTCCCCAAGTCTAAGCATGAGCCAATAAGGCCAACCATAGCACACCTTTAACAATTCCTTTGCTCAAATCATCACTTGTGCTCTTTCCCGTAGCTAAAATAACTAACCAATACGCCAATAACCCGAAACCTCACAAGAAGATCACCATACAACCCAATCAAAGGCGATGGGACTCTCCCACTTAGCCTGAAGCCATTATTACACAACTTTGGAATTTACCAGGATTCTTTATCTCTTATTGACATAACCATGTGCAATCAACCACAAAAATTCTCGGAATCTTTCTGTAAATCCCCTTATTATACTCTAAATCATCAACCACATTCACACGACGGATCTCTTGCGGTATAACTAATAGAATTCTTCGCAGAAGCTTCGCCAACCACGCAACCGCTAACCTACTCACAGGGAATAACCCCCATGGAAATCACACTCTAACATCTTCCAATGTTGCTCCACAGGGCACAATCACCACGACGTCAATGACCTATCCTGAGTCTGAGCTCACTCTCTAGCTGCACAAGTCCATTCGCCTCCTGTGGACATCAATCAAATGTGCGGCAACATCCTTCCATTTCAAAGTTAGGTCGTATCCTTCTTGATTTCAAGCAGCTCTTTTCCGTTATATCAAATCTCCTGCCGCATAATAGTTCACACTTCAAATTAAGTCTGTAGACCCAGCCACTGAATCCACACACTGCTCTGCCACTCTCCCACTTTGGGCAGACTCACTTCTTTAAGAAACTACTCGACCTCCGCTTCTTACACCTGGCCTTCTGGAATATTAACCACTGCATGACACTTCACACACGTCCTTCCTCATCCTTTGCTGCTCAGTTAATGCCTTAGATCAAAATCTATCTTTGTAGCATTTAAACCAACAGACCACTACTCACTTTAAAACCTTTCCGAAGATCATCTTTCTCGCGCCGTCAGTATTAGAAATACACATTCAATCTTGAACCACTGCACCCTGCGGTCTCTGATAGTCGTTTCCCCAATATTATTTCACAATATCTTGCCCCAAGGGCAAATTGCAGAAGACCATAAAACCGGCAAACTTTACACATAAAATTGAGGATGACGACATTACATCGCAGACAAAAATTCCACCACGCTCAAAAATACCAAGTCTTGTTATTCCATCATCCTCAAATCTGGATATTCATAGGCCAATGGCTTTTCCCCTACTGGGAATAATTACCAAATCTCTAGATCATGTATTGAGTAACCCTCCCTTCAAGTCATTCACTACCCCGACACGTAGGCAAACATCCTATTATCATATCAATACTACGGAACAATTGTTCATAAGTATCATTGCAACTTGTGCCTAGCCTCAAAGCTCTCAGAAGTACCGCTACTGAGCTGAAATGACAGAATATCCTTCCATAAGGCGGCGATAATAGCTCAAACAGCCCCGCACGGAGAACACCCCGCACCACATTCGTAGTACCATTACAATCCTTCAATACTTGATTTATAATCAGTGGTTCGCGTCGTGAAAGATTGAGTAGGAAGGAAAGAAGGGCATAAGCCTCGAGGAATCAAATCACACGATGAGGAATCAAGAAGGGAAGTACTCCTATTGGGGGTTAACAATTATCTCAAGTCAAGGAGAGCAGATATCAATATCAATAAATCTCAAGGCAAGAAATACAAGCATGTGAAACTCATGCCGAGGTCGTATGGCCCAATCCAATATAAATGTAAATGTGCACTGCCGAGGGTCAAACGGCGCGAACCATAGATGCGTCTATTACCCTGCTCGTGAACCATACATGCGACGCTGTCAAATTTAAATAAACAATCATCCTGTGCGCGAACCTTACATGCGATGTAGGTACACATAGAAATACACTCTCAAACAACAAATTAAGAATTTATCGGGGAACATTTATCCAAATAAAAGCCAAATCTCTTTTATTGATTTAAGAAAATGAAGTTTAATCCTCTTAGAAATTCATTTACCAATTCGATAGAATTTAAGAAATTCAACTATCAATAAGATCACAGATATTCCAAGTATAGCATGCTTTTGGGTCCTAGACTACCCAGATTATACATATTAGTAGCTATGCACGGACTCTCGTCACCTCGTGCATACGTAGCCCCCACAAAGAGGAGCACATAATCAATTATTTCACATATGGAGACAATTCCCTCTTACAAGGTTAGAAATGAGACTCACCTTGCTCCAAAGTGTACTTCCAATACCAAGAACGAGCCCAAACTCTCAATTTGGAGTCGAACGATCCAAAACAAGATAAACGAAGTAAGAACTAGTCAATACAAGCTCACAAGATCGCATTCTAATTATTTAAGCAATTTCCCAACCTTAAACACAAGTTTCCTAAAATCCGACCCCATGCCCACGTGCCCGGATTTCGAAATTTTTCGAAGAAAGTTGTTCTTTATAACCTAAAGATCACGAATATATGATTTCTACTTCATTCCATAACAAATTTCATGGTTGAATCTTGTTTTTACAAAACCCTAGGTTTTACTCTATTCCCGTGATTTTCACAAATTTTTATGTGTTAATCCACCCAAAACTCAAGATAGGTGGGATTAGCTTACCTTATCTTTAATGATGAAAATCCCCTCTTGAAACTCCCCAAGCATCTCCCAAGCCAAGAAAATATGAGAGAAAATGGCCAAATCCCTATTTTTCAAAAGGACCATTCTGCCTCCAGCACTTCCGCACCTGCGGTTCCGCAGGTGCAACACTTCTACCGCTTCTGCAAATATCTACCAGGCCCTCCCTTCTCCTTCTGCGATTCAACAACCGTAGGTGCGGTCCCATTTCTATGGCTGCTCGATCGCATCTGCAGTCCCCTTCACATTTGGTCCAAATCGCATCTGTGGCTCCTCTGGCCGCTTCTACGGGTTCACACCTGCGGCCCAATTCTCGCAGGTGCAGTTATACCAGCAACTTCAGCCTTCCAAAAATTCCATTTTCGATCCGTTAACCACCCGGAATCCTGAGACGCCCGGGACCCCAACCAATCATACCAACCAGTCCCAAAACATATTACGGACTGGCTCGAGGCCTCAAATCATATCAAACAATGCTAAAACCACGAATCAACCTCCAATCCAAGCTTTATGAACTTTAAAATTTCAAACTTTTACTTTCGATCTTTAAACCTATCAAATCACGTCCGATTGACTTCAAATTTTGCACACAAGTGATATTCAACATTCACTACAAAAAAACTAGAATTAGCTACGAACATCATCGCTAATCTGTCGCCAAAACACTCGTAGCTAACAGAATTTCTTGATAATCAGTTGCTAATCTGTCGCTAAATGAGTTTTGCGATGGATTTTTCTATTTAGCTACAGAATTTGTCCGTCGCTAAAACCTAATTTTTTTAGTAGTGATTACGGACCTACTCTAACTTTTGAAATCGAATTCCGACCCCGATATCAAAATGTCCACTTCCGATCAGACTTCTCAAAAACCTTCAAATTTCTATCTTTAGCCAAATGGCTCCAAAATGCTCCACGGACATCCGAATTCACTTCCGATCGCGCTCCCAACTCTAGAATCACCATACGAAGCTACTCCCAGACTCAAAATCCCAAACGGACATCGATAACACTGAAATGCACTTCAACCCAAACTTATGAAATTTCTTCCAAAATGCTAACTTCCACAATAGGCTCAAAAACGCTCCTTGCCCATCCAAACCCCAATCCGGGCATATGCACAAGTCCGAAATTGTCATACGAACCTGCTGGAACCCTCAAATCCTAATTCCGAGGTCGTTTACTCAAAGTTACAATCTTAGATAATTATTTTAACTTAAGGCTTCTGAAATGAGAATTTTCTTTCCAAATCAACTCCGAACTTCCCGAAGTTCAATTCCGACCACATGCACAAGTCATAACACTTGAAATAAAATTGTTCCTGGCCTCACACTGCTGAATGACGCGCTAGAGCTCAAAATGATCGGTCGGGTCATTACACATAACTTGTAAAATTCATATCCGAATGGTACCCCCTGTGGAAAATATGAGTGTTAATACAAATCCAATTCAACATAAAATAAACATCGTTAAAGCGTAGAAAAATTGAAGTTTACCTGTCGTCTTGTGGATTATGTAAAGCCAAGAAATTATTTCCCCGATGCTCATTCGCCAGTGGTGATAAGTTTAAATCAAGGCAAACTCTTTCATCGACAATCTGTCCGGCAAAAACTGCTCTAGAATAAACACCTGATGATTGGAAGTTATCCCTACTATGTACAACCTCATTATTGGGAACGTCTTCAATCTTGATGTACATTTCCAATAATTTTCTCACAATAAATTGTTTGTATTCATCCGGAATCCACAAAAAATATATGCGAGTTTCATCATCTTCGATGTTAAACTCAGAATAAAAAAGCAAACCCCTGCAGAGTCACAGAATACGTATATCTACCTGTTACTTTAAGTTTCACCGAAAATTATCTCACACTCATTCTTTTACATATCAACGATGCCAATTTATCGTACTCCATTGTAAGCGATAATTTAACATGACACTGTGGAGATAAACTATAACTCATAGAGTTATTCTCCGCTACAACCTCACCCCTCCCCCCTCCCCCCAAATTAATAAAACCCTTATTTTTGGCTCTTCAGACATTATAAAAAATGCTTGAAAACAAGAAGAAAAGTTTAAACGGAAGTTAGAATATTTTTTGAATGGATTTTCATAAAATCCTAACACCTTTAAATAAGGCAAGTGCTAGCTCGGGGGGCAGAATTTTTTGATGCAAAATGCGGTATAATACCGCCGCTTTATATATTTGAATTATTGTTATGTCAGTTAACCGCATGACACTTATTAGTGGGCCTAAAAAGAAGTAAAACATGGTTGTGATAAGTACAAACCTCTCCGTACTAATCCGCAAGACTCTACTAGACTTGCTCATGACTCGTGAGACCTACGTGAACCTAGTGCTCCGATACCATATTGTCACGACCCAAAATCCACGGATGGTTGTGATGGCACAGACATTACTGTCAGGCAAGCCAACACCAAGAATTTAATTAAATCTCATTTTAGTATTTATTGAAATCATTCCTTTTATACATTAAACAATAAATAATGAAAATCACTAAAATGAGATGATGTCTTTAACAAACTTAATATTGAATAATCTCAAAATCATCCAAGAACCTAGTGTCACAAATGCATGAGCTATTTCTAGGAAATCAAATAAAGTACAATAACTATCCGAAATACAAATTGGACAGAAGGCAAATACTATACACTAAAAGAGACTATGCCGACTGCGGGTCGCCTCGAGAGATGCAACTCAACTAAGTCTCCGTATCATCCATGCTGCTACGCCCATTAGGCCGCTAGAGGTACATGTTCTTATGCGACAAAAATGCACAGCAAGTGTAGCATGAGTACAAAAATAATACGTACTCAGTAAATATCCCATCTAATCTCGAAGAAGTAGAGACGAGAGGTCGACATAGATACATACTAGTGGTCCAATAATATAGTAAATCAAAGATTTTCATAAAAATGGTTGTAACTCAATAGCATGAGGCAAGTAAATAATTATTTTTTTATAGAAAATTCCCAAATTCCTTTTCATCATCTATAAATTTATCTCAGGACAGGGAGAACAAATATCAATATTTATGAATTTCAAAGCAAGCAATACAAGCATGCGCAAATCATGCTGAGGTCGTACGGTCCGGTCCAACAATATTTGAACTGTGCACTACCAGAGGATCGAATTGTGCGAACCATAGATGCATCTATTATCCCGCTTGCGAATCATACATGTGACGCGGTCAAATAAATAAACAATCACCCCCCTTGCGAATCATACATGCGATACAAGTACACATAAAAACACACACTCAAACAGTCAATTAAGACTTCATTAGGGAAACAATTATTCAAGGAGGTGTCAAATTCTTATCAAGTCGAGGAAAACAATGTTTAAATCTTTTAGGAAATCATTTACCACTTAGATACGATTTAAGCAAATTTAAACTAACAATAAGGTTACAATTATTTCAAGTAAAGCATGCTCTTGGGTCCTAGACTATCCAGACATAAGCATACTAGTAGCTACGCACGGACTCTGTCACCTCGTGCATACGTAGCCCTCACATATGGCAGCACATAACAAATTAATTTACCTATAGGGACAATTCCCTCTAACAAGGTTAGAAAGGAGACTCACCTCGCTCTGAAGTTCCATAACCGGCATTCCACGCCCTTCCGAAGACTCAAATCGATGCATGAAGCTCCAACACTAGCCAATAATTATGCAAACCCATTAATATATGTTCAATTACACATAATGATCCAATTTATAACAACTCCAACCCCGATCAAAAAGTTGACAAAATCGCCCTTGGGTCCATGTGCCCAGATTCCGAAATTTTTCGAAGAAAAAGTTTGCCCAAAATTCACTAACTCAAATATACAATTTACTCTCAATTTCATGTCCAAAATCGTGGTAAAAATCCAAGAATATAAATTTCTAGGTTTTCCCTCAAACCCCAAGATTTCAACTAATTTCTATGTTCAAATCCATATCTAAATCATGTATTTAACTTGTAATGAGTGGGAACAACTTAACTTGTGATACTTAAAAACATCTCCCCTTGAAACTCTCCAAAATCATCCACACCAAATGAAAAATGGGAGAAAAATGGCCAATTCTCGATTTTAAAAGAACACACTGCCTCCAGCCTTTCCGCACATGCGGTGCACCAGCCGCACCTGCAGAAATGCATTGTTGGTGCGGTCCTCTTCAAGCTAGGATAAATCCGCTTATGCAGTCCCTCAAGCGCACCTGCGCCTACGCACCCGTCCGCTCCTACAATCCGCTTCTGCGGTCCCTCAAGTGCCCCTGCTGGTGCCCTTCTGCTCCTGCGACCCAGCAGTCTCTCACGCATTCTGCATCTGCGGAGCTTACCACGCACCTGCAGGCTCGCACCTGGGGCACAGGTGCAGTTACACCAGAAGCCCAGCTGCTTCAGTTCTTCCTCAACTTCAAATTTCCATCTGTAATTACCCGGAATCCACCCGGGGCCCCCGAGATCCCGTCCAATCATACCAACAAGTCCCAACACATAATGCGGATCTTCTCGAGACCTAAAATCACATCAAGCAATGCCAAAATTATGGATGACACCCTAATTCGAGCTTTATGAACTTTAGAACTTTAAAATTCTACATTCGATGCCGAAACCTATCAAATCACGTCCGATTGACCTCAAATTTTGCACACAAGTCATATTGGACATTACGGACCTACTCCAACTTCCAGAATCAGAATCCGACCCCGATATCAAAAAGTCCACCTTCGGTCAAACCTCTCAAAAACCCTCAAATTTCTAACTTTCGCCAAATGACTCCAAAATGACCTACGAACCTCCAAATCCACTTCCGATCGCGCTCTCAATACCTGAACACCATATGGAGCTATTCCCAGACTCGGAATCCCAAACAGACATCAATGAAAATGAAATGCACTTCAACCCAAACTTATGAAATTATTCCTAAATGCTAACTTCCACATTAGGCGCCAAAAGGCTCTTAGGTCATCCAAAACCCTATCCGGACCCACGCCTAAGTCCAAAATCATAATACGAACCTGTTGGAACCTTCAAATCTCGATTATGAGGTAGTTTACACAAAAATCCAATCCTTGTTAGTTCCTCCAACATAAAATTTCTGACATAAGAATTCTCTTTCCAACGAGCTCCCTGAATTTCAATTCCAACTACGCGTACAAGTCATAATACATGTAATGAAGCTGTTCATGGCCTTAAATCGCGAAACGACATGCTTGAGCTCAAAATGACTAGTCGGGTCGTTACATTCTCTCCCACTTAAACATACGTTCATCCTCGAACGTGCTAAAAGCTGCACTGGAGCTGTCCGAAATCACTGTTTAACACCCTGAGCACCTACCCGTGCTACCACAGCTCAGTTGAGCATATTAACTTGATCCAATCTGAAGATATTCTCTCTTGTTCAAACAAATAAGTTTAGAACCCAGTTCCAACACCTGAAGTTCTCTGCTAGGCCTGCTTCCAAACTATGAATACCGTATCAATCACTATACGATGTACCAGAACATGAAAGCATACCTTTGCTGAATTCTCACCATGCACCACATCATTCACAGACCATAATAACCTTCTCTGATCATAATAACCGATATTTCCATAATCTGATGCTCATAATGCACCTCATGACATATGTAAATCTTGTCCCAACTTTTGCAATACTGCCACAACGGAAGAAATGTGTAGAAATTCATAACCATCTACCGAGTCAACCAAATCATTGAGTCCATAACCCTAACAATAATCATTACCTCATTCTAAACCAAATGGTGTTTTCTCCTTAATATACTTAATATAATCTGATTGCACTGATCCTAGATCTAATAACCTTGTCTCACCCAGTACGAACTATTTAGGCAATAAGACACCCCAGATATGACCAACAGTCTCATATGATGCCTCAATGTGCTAATAAGATACAAACTCGAACGTGATACATAAAGGAAACGATCTCAGGAAGGGACTACTCAACTCACGCAACTAATATGAACTTTCTTCAGAAAAATGGGAAACAAAAAAAACAAAAATAGAATATAGAAAACTATACTCATCATCATATTATTGTGGCGTGCAACCCGATCCAAACAACATACACATGGTAGTGTGCTATCTGATCCACACATAGAACTCACACAAGGAGATACACACCGAGCTAAATTGCTCATTATTACTAAACACCAAATATCGGCTTCAAGCACGCTAATTGCATAATACCATCCCTGGGGAGACAGATAGCGCCATAAGTTACAAAACTCAAGCACAACTAAGGTGCTATATATAATCTGAATCACAAGAGCCATCCTGCTCACATAACACTATCGCTTCGCAGAACCTCAATACATAAGAAATGTATCAAGCCGTTTCACAACTCATATGTCCCAATATAGCATTACATAAAATAGTCGACGACGGAATAACATCCAACGTATGAATACTCCTTCATAAGGAGCACTATGCTGAAATGAACACATCCAACCTGATGTAGAGTCCACCTTCATGTTTAGATCCATCCACAGACCGCAAGCCAATTCTGATCGCACCGAACAAGGCAAAAAACCTTTCAAAGGTCCGTAATTACCCCCTTTTTCCTATAACTCACAAGAACAACCATCACAATCGGAGTAAGCCTCCACAATCCATAACCCAACAAACCAAGTGCCTTTTATGCATAAATTCTCAAATTAGCGATATTACCACAATCTTCATACTTGGTTTAAATTTCCAATCAATCAAGTGACTACATGTCACACTCATACAATCTCCCTGTGAGACATGCTCCCATGGCCTTCTGTACTAGATAACCAGTCTGTACATCCATATCACCAGCCGCATTAACATTGTAAAGCAAATCAAGAATCTATAACCATGTTACAAAGCCTCTTTCACAAAACACCAACCTTAGGTGACGCTGAAGATATTACCATCTTACTCTAAACATTCAAATCTCTTTTCTGCTCATCCGAGCTCGTTACATCCTTGCCAACTCCAAATCGCAACCTTGGTTCCTCACGTCCCAATTTTCATACCGCTCACTATATCTAACTTGCCAATATGTGATAGTATAAGAATTTCACCATAACTCCTTAACCACTAATAGAATATACACTTCATCAAACAGAAACATTTTGCTTAACTCATTCCAAGAGAACTATAACAATACGTGAGTAACTACTCATAACCGTAGAACATTCAAACCGTCAAGAAGTGGTCTAAACCACCATAACCCTTCCAGGATCCGCCTACATAGGATATGCCATATTACTTGAATACTTCAAAATATAATCAATTACGGCAATCGTCGATCCTCGCACGTACCGCCACCACTATGCCAATTCAACCATGTCTAACCAATCTAACTTCTTTAGTTCCATCCTTGATTGCCTTATAAATAATAATAACTACATCAAACACATAAAGCACTCAATCCGCTCTTATCCCGAGTGGAATTATATCACGAGACCATGCTGTCTCAAATCCCATGAACCAACTCATGCCTTCCTTGGGTGCATATTCGCATTCTCAACTGATACACCCATTCTGATAATCCCTCTACGAATCCGAAGTTTGTATCTCTCATTCACCCAAATACCATATTGTAAACTAAAGATATCAGAGAATATTCCGAGCCTCTTATCATGATCTGCTACAAAAGCTTGATTCTTAACCACACTATGGGCATGAATCCTTAGGCACCGCATTTTTAACCTTTGAACTCACTCGGACTATTGTTGAGAGTCATCCACTCGAGCTTGGTCCCGAATATAATCAACTCCGAGGCTCCGCTGGCACATGAACACCCATCTCGATGAAGCACCCGACTGAATCACTTCCTTGTATATCACCTCTGTACAAAATACAAATCCTGAGTCTTCCCAAAGCCTGAACATGAGCCAATCAGGCCATCTATAGCACACCTTTACCAATTCCTTTGCACAAATTACCACTTATGTTCTTTTCCCTTAGCCGAAATAATCTTACCAATATGCCGATAACCTGAAACTTCATAAGAAGATAACAATACAACCCAATCATAGGCGGTGGAACTCTCCCACTTAGCTTGAAGCCACCATTACACAACTCTAGAACCCCACAAGATTCTTTCTTCATTGTTGACATGATCTAGCATAACCAACCCGCCAAATTCCTCAAAATCTTTCTGTAAAACCCTTTATTAATACTCTAAATCACTAACCACATTCACATGACCGATATCTTTACCGTATAGCCAGTATAGTTCTTCACATAAGCTTCATTAACACCACGCGACTGCTAACCTGCTCACAAGAGATAACCCACCTGTGGAAATTGCATGACGACATCTCCCAAAGGCGATGCACTTCACGATTACTACGAAACCCGTAACCCAACCTGAGCCCATGCTCACATGCTAGCTGCTCTAGTCCGTTCTCTTCTTATAGATATCCACTAAATTCACGACAATATCTTACAATTCAAAATCATGGTGTATCCTTCTTCACATCAAGAAATTCCTTTCTGTTGTATCAAATCTTCCGTCGTATAATCGCCAATATTTCAAGTCAATTCCGAAAACCTAATCACTGTCCACCTTGAATCCTAATTCACTCTAGACTTTTTCTCTGGGTGTGTAGTTATCCTGCCACTGATCCTATATGTTACTCTGTCACTCTCCCACTTTGGTCAAACTCACTTATCTAAGCAACTAATCGGCTCCTATTTTCCACAGTAGGCTTTCTAGAAGTTTAATCACCACAAGACTTCTCCCACATGTCCTTCCTCGTCCTTTGTCGCCCAGTTGTTGCCTTAAATCAATATCTATCTCTGTAGCACTTGCACTAAAAAATCTCTACTAATTTAAACCTTTCTAAAGATCATCTTTCTCAGACCGTAAACATTAGAAATACTGATTCGATCCTGAACCACCGCACTCTGCGATCTCTGACAGTCGTTCCCTAATACCATTTCATAATATCATGCCTAAAGGCAAATTGAAGAAGATCATAACACCGGCAAACTTAACACATTCAATCGAGGATGACGACACCACATTGCAGATGAAAATTCCACCGTACTTAAAAACACTAAGGCTCGTTACTCTATCAACCCAAACCTGATCATTTATAGTTTGATTGTCATTCTTCCATCGAAAATAAGATATTGGATATCTGAATCATACACATAGTAAACCTCCTCTCAAGTTATTCATTACCCCGACACATAGGCAAGCATTCCACCCTCCCATCAATACTGTGCAATAACCGTTCATAAGCATCATAGTAACCTGTGCATAGCCTCAAAGCCCTCAGAAGTACAACTACTAAAGTAAAATGATAGAATATCCTTCCTCAAGGCGATGACAATAGGTCCAACCACCACGCAGGGAGAAATATCCCACATGTAGTACCATCAGAATTCCTCAAATTCCCGAATTATAATAAGCATTTCGCGTCGCATAAGATTGAGTAGGAAAGAAACAAAGGCATAAGCCTCAAAGGAATAAAACCGCATGATGAGGAATCAAGAGGAAAGTGCTCCTAACAGTCATGTAGCCTCTCGAAGATAAGTACAGACGTCTTCGTACCAATCCGCAAGATACTACTAAACTTGCTCATGACTCGTGAGACCTACTGTGAGCATGTGATTTTTGCTCTTCTAGAAATACTCGTACAAAAATTAAAAATAGGTTTTTCTAAATTGGTTTTAGTTTCATAGGATTTTGTAGGATTTTATTAATTGTTGTATTTTTTGTGCATATTTAATATTGATAAAATCATGAAAAATACCGCAAAAATATCAACAAAAACAATTCATGCATTGCATATTAGGATTTGTATTCGTATTTTAGGATTAATTATTAATTAATTGCTTTATTAAATAAAAATTACAAAAAAAATTATTTATTTTATATTTTTAGCTTTTAGTATTAGATTACTAATTTTCTCTTCATCAATTTAAGATTAATTAATTTTATAAATATTATAAATAGATAATTAGTCTGATTTTACATATTAGACTAATTTTGGATTTTAATTAATTTAGTTAAGTATTTAAAATTAAAGAAAAATAAAGGAAAAGAACAAAGAAAAGGAAAACGGGGAAAAAATAATTTGGACTCTGATTTTTGGACCACCCAAAGAACAAAATCAATGGCACAAATGCCATTTATACCCAATTTTGCCCAAGCCCAAAACTCCCCATACCTGGTCCAATTTTTTCCACTAAAACGACAATATTCCCTTTCCCTTTAATCCCAGCCGTTGGATAATTTTAATCCAATGGCTCGCAACTGATCTCTATTTCCTTT
>MU672616.1:26659-43277 GCA_026770625.1 Nicotiana glauca | reverse complement strand
GGGGGGGGGGGTGTGGAGAGTTCTAGGGGACCGCCAAAGGTCTATGGATGGGTCATGATACAGCGCAACATTGGGTCACTGAATTTGGCCATTTGGGACCAATGAGAGTTAGCGGGAAATAAAGAGTCGTTCTGTTAAGTTGGCGGAATGTTTGCTTTGCTAAGTTCGGAAAATAATTAATTTGATTTAAGTCAATTTGAGCGACTCAAGAATTTAAGTTAAAATATGTTAAAAAAACATTTGAGCTAAATGTATAGAATCAAAGTGAGCTTAAAGAGCCGTCCAACTAAAAACCAATTTCTAAAGTTTATCTATTGCCTAAATTTCTAATTAGGAGCACTACTGTGTTTCAATTTAAAAAAACAATATAAAGACTCTAAATTATTTCATAAAATATTTTTACCATAGAAAAGCTTTTATCATTTGTAATTATTCGACATTTTGGATAAATAGAATACATGATGAAAGACAGTGCATTGGATCCCCACCAAATAAAGAAGAAGAAAAGATAAAGTACGAAAAGAAAAGTATAAAAAAGCAGACTTATAGGCAAACACCTTGAGATCTTTCTTAACAAAAAATTCTAAAACTTTTTTTTTTTTTGGTCATATTAAAATTCTAAAACTTGGACACAGCTGCCTCCAGCTAACCTCACAGTCTTTGGGGAGCTTTTAATATTTTTTTGAGGAGTAGTTTTAAAATTTATAATCTGATTTGTAGACGCGTGACTTTATTAAAAATTGTCTATACCAAATTTAGACTTGATTCTCGAGGTACACAATGCACCACTTTTAAGTATAGGCGTTAACCAGACGGGCTGGTCCACGCTGGACACGGCAAAAACCAGCCCGTCCTGTTATTGTTCCGAATAGTTAGTGGGCTGGGGTTTCAGACCGGTAATGGGTTAGGATTTTTCGGGTTTCGACGAGCGTGTTCGGGTTCGGGCTTAACGGGGCCGGATTAGTTATTATTTTTTTAGTATATTTTATTTTTCTTATTCAATATTATTGATATTTAAGTCTTTGCAAAGTTTTAAGGCTTAAAATTAAACTTTAAAATTTAAAGTTTTAAATTTGAAATTTGAAATGTGAATTATAAAACTTCAAAGGCTTTCATTTCATATTTTCCTTGCATAATAATACTTCTAATTAACTTGTCTAATACACTAATACGTTAAGCTTAAATAAGTCTAACAAATTCAAAACAACACAAATTGTCTCAAATTAACTTAAAATACAAATTGATAGAGGACACTCAAGACAATCCTTGATATGCCTCCTTAAATCAGTTGTGCATTCCCCCTTTCGACGAACATTAAAGACTAGATCACAGTTCTAGCACTGAACATTACGAACTTCTTCATTTTCTTCTACCACCTCAAAGTGTTCCCAAACATGTGAGCGCACTCTAGAAGCACGGGGCATGATTTAACTTGAACCTAACAAAAATGGTAACCACACTTCACTTGATAATTGTAATATTGTAGTGGCTATCGTAAATAATTGATAAACTTAAAATATTAATTAATTGAGAACTTAAGAGCAATAAGCAATTCAATAATCAAAAGGGAATTTAGAGAGATTTAGAGTAGAAGAAGAGAGCAAGTTGTGGGAAAAAAAAAGAAGAAGAGGGGGGATATTTATAGTTATTAAAAGGCTAAGAATGTAATTTATCAATTATTAGGGGATGAAGGAGCTATTTTAGTAAGGAGATGGACCGAAATGGCTAAAATTGCAAAAATTGGTCGTTGCCCAACGATCATTTTTTATTTTGACCGTTGGCAACGGCCAGAATTTAAAAATAAAAATAAAAAATTACACCATAAACCGGGCTGGAAGGGTTAGCGGGCTAGCCGGGTTCCGATGTGTAACGACCCGATTGATCATTTTGAGCTCTAGCGTGTCGTTCGGCGGTTTGAGGCCATAAGCAACTTCACTTCGGGTATTATGACTTGTACGCGTGGTCAGAATTGGAATTTCGGAAGTTCAGAGTTGGTTTGCAAAGAAAATTCTCATTTCATAAGCTTTAAGTTGGAAGAATCGACTACGGTTGGATTTTTTAGTAAACGGCCTTGGAATTGGGATTTGAAGTTTCCAACAGGTTTTTATGATGATTTTGGACTTGGACTTGGACGTATGTCCAGTTCGGTTTTGTTGGATGACCCGAGAGCATTTCAGCCCCTATTATAGAAGTTAGTATTTCGGAAGATTTTCATAAATCTGGATTGAAGTGAATTTCAATATTATCGATGTCTGTTTGGGATTTCGAGTCTGGAAATAGCTTTGTATGGTATTCTGGTATTGGAGCGCGTCCGAAAGTTAATTTGGAGGTCCGTAGTTCATTTTGAAGTCGTTTGGCGAAAGTTAAAAATTTGAAGGTTTTTGAGAAGTATGACCGGAAGTGAACTTTTTGATATTGGGGTCGGATTCTGATTCCGAAAGTTGGAGTAGGTCCGTAATGTTGATTGTGACTAGTGTGAAAAAATTGAGATCAAATCGGACGTGATTTGATATGTTTCGGTGTTGAATATAGAAGTTTGAAGTTCTAAAGTTCATTAAGCTTGAATTGGAGTGTGATTCGTGATTTTAGCGTTGTTTGATCTGATTTGAGGCCTTGAGCAAGTTCTTGTCATGTTTCGGGACGTGTTCGTATATCACGACCCTGGTTTGCCCTCCGTGAACTATCATGACGGCACCTAGTCTCAACGACTAGGTAAGCCTAAAAATGCGGAAAAATAAACCAATTTGCAAAAGAAATAATAAAAACAAAATAGTGAAATAAAACAGTGTTTAAAAGTGTCACTCGGCATTCACAACAACAACCCTCGAAATATGAATGCATTTCCCAAAACCCGGAATCTCATGATCACAAGTCTTTGAATGTTACAAGTATCCAACTCCAGAATATCTAACAAAAGAAAGGAAAATACACAAGGGCTATATACTAAAAAAGGGGAGTAGAAAGGGACTCTTCGGTCTGCGAACGCAGAAGATATACCTCGGAGTCTCTACAAGCGCCTCGTCTCATGAGTGATAAGTCTGAATGGAGGTACATGGATCTGCATATGAAAAACATACGCAGAAAGGGCATGAGTACACCATAGCGGTACTCAGTAAGTGCCAAGCTTAACCTCGGTCGGGTAGTGACGAGTAAGGTCAGGGTCCTACTGAGACTAAACGAAATATCTGGTATAGTAGAATAAGATGAGCAGTACAGTTGAAATTAACAGTAAGAATTAATACAGGATAATAAGGATAACAACAACTGAAATAGAGAAAAAACAATCACAAGGAAATACCACTCTTCACAAAGATAATAACCGGGGATCTCTCAAAATCCCGACGATCCCTTAGTACCCTTAATATATGCCAGGGATCTCTTGGTATCCCGAGGATCTCTTGGTATCCGCAATGTATGCTAGGGATCTCTTGGTATCCCGAGGATCTCTTAGTATCCTTATTGTATGGTAGGGATCTCTTGGTATCCCGAGGATCTCTTGGTATTCTCAATGTATTATAGGGATGTCTTAGTATCCCGATGATCTCTCGGTATCCTAAATATATGCTAGGGATCTCTTGGTATTCCGAGGATCTCTTAGTATCCTCAATGCATGCTAGAGATCTCTTGGTATCCTCAATGTATGCTAGGGATCTCTTGGTATCCCGAGGATTCCTTGGTATCCTCAATGTACGCTTGGGATCTCTTGGTATCACGTGGATCTCCCGGTATCCTCAATATACGTGTTGGTGATCTCTCAGTAACCCGCACTTCAGCTCAAATCGTAAATGCGTACAGGGGATATCCCGAGATGTCGTCCCATAGCTCCAAAGTAAAACACACAACAATGGCACAAGGAATACTCAAATAAACTCAACTTCATAACAAAGTAACACAGACAATTCTAACCTACCATTCTTCATGTAATACAAATAAGGCAGTTAAAGCAAGTAAAGCAATTAAGTCAGTTAGACATGCTTCTCTAAGCTAACAACAAGATTGAAAGTGCAAGTAGAATAAAAGAAAGGGAAAACACAATTAAAGTTACTTAATGAAAACATGATTTTCAATAATTAGCATAAGTACGCACTCGTCACCTCACGTACAAGGTATTTTAATTGTTACAATCCCAAACCTTAGGGGAATGTCCCCCACACAAAGTTAGGCAAGCCACTTAACTCGAACTGGCTCAATAATCAACCCGAGACCACGTTCTTTCCACGAGTACTCGACTCCAAATGGCCCAAATCTATTCAATTCAATTGCATAATATAAATAACACTTCAAGTAACTGATTCTACAAATAAATTCTAAGCTAATACACGAAATTAGGTAAAATAACCAAAATGCCCCTCGTACCCACGTCTCGGAATCGGGTAAAAATTATATTTCCCGAATCCTTACACTCTCACGAGTTCAGTCATACCGAAAATACCAAAACCGAACCTCAAATGGTCCCTAAAATCATCACTCAAAAGTCTCTAATTAATTAAGCCCTAACCCCCAAATTACCACTGATTTTCCTTAAATTTTCATGCTTATAATGATAAAAATCAGTCCAATAGCGAGTTTAGTGACCAAATACATTACCCCAATGAACTCCTCTGAAAATCTCCCTAGAAAATGCTTCCCAAGGCTTCTTCCCATTTGAAAAAAGGTGAAAATAGCTCAAATTCGCGAAGGCAAGAATTTATGTGTTTCTGCTAAGCTAATCCGCTTTTGCGGCTCTGGGACTGCATCTGCAGTCCTACTTCTGCAAGGACATGGTCGCATTTGCGACATTTTACTTAAATTAATTTTCCGCTTCTGCGACAGCCATTCCTCACATGCGGTCTCGCAGGTGCGACTCGCACCTGCGGCTCCTGGAGATGGGCAAAAATTCTGCTTCTGCAATCTATTAGCCGCTTCTGCGGCGCTACACCTGCAGTCTCACACACGCAGGTGCGGTTATGACATGTTCAGCAATGAAAAATCTTCCTAAGTCCAAATTCAACTTCTATCAAGCACCCGAAACTCACCCGAGGCCCCCGGGACCTAAACCAAACATGTCCACCAATCCTAAAATATCATTCAAACTTGTTCCAAACTTTGGAACGCTCAAAATGACATCAAAACACCCATTTAACATCGGATTCAAGCCTAAGAACTTCAGAAACTCACAAATTATGCTTTCGATCAAAAAGTCTATCAAGCCTCGTCCGAATGACCTGATTTGCACACACATCACATTCAATACTATGGAGCTACTCCAACTTCCGGAATTCCATTCCGACCCTTGGATCAAAATCTCACTATCAGACCGGAAACTTCAAAAATTCGACTTTCGGCATTTCAGGCCAAAATTAGCTATGGACCTCCAAAACATAATCCAATCACGCCCCTAAACCCAAAATCACTCAACGGAGCTAACAGAACTATCAAAATTTCATTCCGAGTCCGTCTTTACACTGTTCCGACTACGGTCAAACTTCCAACACTTAAGCTCTCATGTAGGGAGTAAGTGTCCCAAAACTATCCGAAACTCAAAACCGAACATCCCGGCAATTCAAGATAGTAGAAATAAATACGGGGAAAGTAGTTAATAGGGGATTGGGGCGTAAATTATTAAGACAATCGGCCGGGTCATCACATCCTCCTACACTTAAACATTCGTTCATCCTCGAACGATCATAGAGACATACCTGAAGTAGTAAAAAGATGAGGGTAACGGCTGCGCATATCCTGCTCGGTCTCCCAGGTCGCCTCATCGGCCGGCTGACCCCGCCACTGAACCTTTACTGATAAAATGTCCTTGGACCTCAGCTTTCTAACCTGCCTGTCTAATATTATCACTGGCTCCATAACATAATATAGATCCTTGTCCAACTGGACTGAACTGAAATCCAACACGTGCGACGGATCGCCGTGATACCTCCGGAGCATCGAAACTTGAAATACCAGATGAACTCCTGCCAAGCTGGGAGGTAAGGCAAGCTCATAAGAAACCTCCCCAACACGCCTCAATATCTCAAAAGGGCCAATAAACCTCAGACTCAACTTCCCTTTCTTCCCAAATCTCATAACGCCCTTCATAGGTGAAACCCGAAGCAGAACCCGCTCTCCAACCATATAGGAAACATCACGAACCTTTCGGTCCACGTAAATCTTCTGTCTGGACTGGGCCGCACGGAGTCTATCCTAAATCACCTTAACCTTCTCCAAAGCATCCTAAACCAAGTCTGTGCCCAGTAATGTAGCCTCACCCGACTCAAACCAACCCACTGGAGACCTACGCTGCCTACCATATAAAGCCTCATACGGTGCCATATAAATGCTGGACTGATAACTGTTGTTGTATGCAAACTCTGCCAATGGCAAGAACTAATCCCACGACCCTCTAAACTCAATCACACATGCACAGAGCATATCCTCAAGAATCTGAATAGTGCGCTCAGATTGTCCGTCCGTATGAGGGTGAAATGTTGTACTCAACTCTAGCCGAGTACACAACTCATGCTGAATGGCCCTCCAGAACCGTGATGTGAACTGAGTACCTCTATCTGAAATAATGGAAACTGGAATACCACACAGCAAACAATCTCCCGGATATAAATCTCCGCCAGACGCTCTGAAGAATAGGTAGTACATACAGGAATGAAATGTGCGAACTTGGTCAGCCGATCCATAATCACCCAAATGGCGTCGAACTTCCTCAAAGTCTGGGGAGCCCAACTACAAAGTCCATGGTAATCCGCTCCCACTTTTACTCCAGAATCTCTATCTACTGAAGCAAATCACCCGGTCTCTGGTGCTCATACTTAACCTACGGACAGTTGAGGCACCGAGCTACAAACCCAACTATATATGTCTTCATCCGCCTCCACCAATAGTGTTGCCTCAAATCTTGGTACATCTTCGCGACACCCGGATGGATGGAATACCGCAAATTGTGGGCCTTCTCTAGAATCAACTCCCAAAACCCATCAACATTGAGCACACAGATCTGACCCTGCATTCTCAATACCCCTTCATCACCAATAGTCACATCTCTGGCATCAACGTGCTGAACCTTGTCCTTGAGGATAAGCAAATGAGGGTCATCATACTGACGCTCCCTGATACGATCAAGTGAGGAAGACCGAGAAACCATGCAAGCTAGAACCCGAATGGGCTCCGAAAGATCCAATCTCACAAATTGGCTGGCTAAGGCCTGAACATCCATCGTCATAGGCCTCTCCGATGCTGGTAAATAAACCAAATTCCCCAAACTTTCTGCCCGGCGACTCAAGGCATCGGCCACCATATTGGCCTTGTTCTGGTGATACAAAATAGTGGTATCATAGTTCTTCAGCAACTCTAACCACCTCTTCTGGCGCAAATTTAGATCCTTTTGCTTGAACAGATGCTACAAGCTACGATTATCAGTATAAATATCACAAGGCGCACAGTACAAATAATGGCGCCAGATCTTCAAGGCATGAACAATGGCAGCCACTCAAGGTCATGGACCGTGTAATTCTTCTCGTGTACCTTCAACTATCTGGACGTGTAGGTGTAGGCAATCACCCTACCGCCCTACATCAATATCGCTCCAAGGCTAATCCTCGAGGCATCACAATAGACAGTATAAGACCCCGAACATGTAGGCAATATCAAAACTGAGGCTGTAGTCAAAGATGTCTTGAGCTTCTGAAAGCTCGTCTCACACTCTTCCGTCCACTGGAACGGAGCGCCCTTCTTGGTCAACCTGGTCATAGGGGCTGCATTGATGAAAACCCCTCAAAAAAATGACGGCAATATCCCGCCAAGCCAAGAAAATTGCGGATCGCTGTAGTTGAGGATGGTCTGGGCCAACTCTGTACTGCATCTACTTTCTTTGGATCTACTTGAATACCCTCACTCGATACCACGTGGCCTAAGAATTCCACGGAATCCAACTAAACTCACATTTCGAGAACTTAGCATATAACTTCTTTTCCATCAATGTCTGAAGCACTATCCTCATGTGTTGTTCATGATCTTCTCGAATCCGGGAATACACCGGAATATCACCAATAAAGACAATACTGAATGAGTTACGATATGGTCGAAACATACTGTGCATCAAATGCACAAAGGCTGTTGGGGTATTGGTCAGCCCAAATGATATAACAAGGAACTCGTAATGACCATACCGAGTCCGGAAAGCAGCCTTCGGGATATCTGGCTCCCGAATCTTCAATTGATGGTAACCTGAGCGAAAGTCAATCTTAGAAAACACTTGTGCACCATAAAGCTGGTCAAACAGATCATCAATATGACGCAAAGGATAACGGTTCTTCACTATAACTTTGTTCAACTGGCGATAACCAATACACATACGCATAGAACCATCCTTTTTCTTCACAAACAAGACAGGAACACCCCCAAAGTGATACACTGGGCCTAATAAAACCCTTATCAAGCAATTCTTGTAACTGATCCTTCAACTCCTTCAACTCAGGAGGAGCCATTCAATACGGAGGAATAGAAATGGACTGAGTGCCCAGCAACAGATCAATGCCAATGTCAATATCTCTATGAGGTAGCATGCCCGAAAGATTAGTTGGAAACATATCGGGAATATCCTGTACTACTAGGACTGAGTCCATTGAAGGGGGTATCAATACTGACATCTCTCACATAAGATAGACACACGTCACACCCCTTCTCAACCATTCGTTGAGTCTTAAAGAAAGAAATAACTCTACTATGAGTGTGATCTAAAGTACCCCTCCACTCGACACGCGGTACACCTGGCATAGCCAGCGTCACAATTTTAGCGTGACAATCAAGAATAGCATAATGGGGCAACAACCATTCCATGCCCAAGATAATATCGAAATCTACCATGCTGAGCAACAATAAATCGGCTCTGGTTTCAAACTACTAAGAGCAAAGAAACACGACCGATAAATGTGGTCCAGAATAAGAGAATCTCCCATAGGAGTAGAACCATAAATAGGGGAACTCAAAGAATCCCGAGGTACACCTAAATGTGGAGCAAAATAAGAAGACACATAAGAGTAAGTGGAGAATGGACCAAATAGAACCGATGCACCTCTGTGACAAACTAGTACAATACCTGTGATAACAGAATCAGAGGCAACAACCTCGGTATGGGCAAGAAAGGCATAGTATCTGGCTTTGCCTCCACCTCTAGGGTGACCTCTACCTCCCCGACTTCCACCTCTAGCTGACTGAGTAGGTGGGGTAGCAACTGGTGCTGTGATCATAGCCTAAAAACTCTGCCGAGTGCGCTGTGGCTGAGAACTCTGTGGGGGTGCACCCCTCCCAAGTCTAGGGAAATCCCTCACTACGTGGCGTGTGTGACCACACTCAAAACAAGCTCTGGGAGGACGTGGCAGTGGAAACTATGCGGTACGAGTACTCCAAGACCCCTGAACACCTGAAACACTATGTGAAATCTGAGATGCAAACTGAGTTTGCTAACCCACAAAACCTCTAACATGCCATACTCTTCATCTAAAATAAGGACCAGTGGGTCTCTCCAGTCTACGAGGTCCCCTCACTTCCCTATACTCTCTCTCCTGACCTCGTCAGTCCTCTCTCTCCTGGACTATCCTGCCCTCTACTCAGCGAGAAGCCCTCACCACCCGCTGAACTAGGACCACAGGCTGTGTCTCTATGACACCTAGAACCCAAACAATGAGAACTCGATGCTCTGGGGTAGAGGTAGAGGAAGTCTGGGACCTTCCCCGATCTGTAAAATAGTTGGTACAACCTGAATCAACCCCTCCCGAACAAATATACCAAACATGCTCAGGAACTGTACTAATGTCTCCTGGAGTGCTGGAGTAGTAGTAGCAGTAGGCATATCTGGTGCCTGAGCTTTGGCTAGAACTGCTGGTGGCCCCTCGGTGACAGCTCACGTGGGTGCTCTAGCAGCACCTCATGCGCGTCCTCAACCTCTACCCCCACCGCGACCTTTGATAACTCTGGAAGGGGGCGCGGGTGTCTGATTATCTCTGGTAGCCCGTGTCGTCACCATCTATGAGAGAATGGAAGACAGAGGTTTAGGATTGTGATATCAAAAATCTCACAAGAAAGGAAAATAAAATGAAGTGGAATTTTCCTAACGGTTACATAGCCTCTCGTAGATAAGTACAGACGTCTCTGTACCGACCAGCGAGACTTTAATAAACCGGCTTGTGATTTCATGACTCATATGAACCTAGGGCTCTGATACCAACTTGTCACGACCCCGGTTCATCCCCTGTGAACCATCATGATGGCACCTAGTCTCTATGATTAGGTAAGCCTAACAATGCAAAAAATAAACCAATTTGCGAAAGAAATAATAAAAACAAAATAGTGAAATAAAACAGTGTTTAAAAGTGTCGCTCGGGATACACCACAACAACTCTCGAAATCTGAATGCATTTCCCAAAACCTGAAATCTCATCATCACAAGCCTTTGAATGTCTACAAGTATCTAACTACAGAATATCTAAAAGAAAGGAAAATACAGAAGGGCTAAATACTAAAAAGGAGGAATAGAAAGGGACTCTTCTGTATGCGAACACGGCAGATATACCTCGGAGTCTCTACAAGCGCCTCATCTCACAAGTGATAAGTATGAATAGAGGTACCTGGATCTGTACATGACAAACATGCACAGAAAGGGCATGAGTACACCACAGCGGTACTTAGTAAATTCCAAGAACCTCGGTCGGGTAGTGACGAGGAAGGACAGGGCCCTAATGAGATTAAATGAAAGATCAGGTATAACAGAATAAGATGAGAAGTACAGTTGAAACTAACAGTAAGAATTAATACAAGATAATAAGGATAACAACAACTGAAACAGAGACAAAACAATCGCAAAGAAATACTACTCTTCACAAAGATAATAACCGGGGATCTCTCAGTATCCCGAGGATCCCTTAGTACCTCAATATATGCCGGGGATCTCTTGGTATCCTGAGGATTTCTTGGTATCCTCAATGTATGCCAGGGATCTCTTGGTATCTCGAGGACCTCTTAGTATCCTCATTGTATCCTAGGGATATCCTGGTATCCTGAGGATCTCTTGGTATCCTCAATATATGATAGGGATCTCTTGGTATCCCAAGGATCTCTCGGTATACTCAATATATGCTAGGGATCTCTTGGTATCCCGAGGATCTCTCGGTATCCTCAATGTATGCTAGAGATCTCTTGGTATCCCGAGGATCTCTTGGTATCCTCAATGTATGCTAGGGATCTACTCGTATCCCGAGGATCTCTTGGTATCCTCAATGTATGCTAGGGATATCTTGGTATTCCGAGGATCTCCCAGTATCCTCAATATACATGTTGGGAATCTCTTGGTTTTCCGCACTTAAGCTCAAATCGTAAATGCATACAGGGAATCTCCCGGGATGCCGTCTTGTAGTCCCAAAGTAAAACACGCAACAATGGCACAAGGAATACTCAAATAAACTCAACTTCATAACAAAGTAACAGAGGCAATTCTAACCTAGCATGCTTCAGTAATACAAATAAGACAGTTAAAGCAAATAAAGCAATTAAGTCAGTTAGACATGCTTCTCTAAGCTAACAACAGGTTTGAAAGTGCAAGTAGAATAAATAGAAAGGGAAAACACAATTAAAGTTACTTAATGAAAATAGGATTTTTAACAATTAGCACAAGTATGCACTCGTCTCCTCACGTACAAGGCATTTCAACTATCATAATATCATTCCTAAGGGGAAAGTCCCCCATACAAGGTTAGGGAAGCCACTTACCTCGAACCGGCTCAATAATCAACCCGAGACCATGTTTTTGTCACGAGTGCTCGACTCCAAATGGCCCAAATCTATTATATTCAATTGCATAATGTAAATAACACTTCAAGTAACTGATTCTACAAATAAATTCTTACCTAATACGCGAAATTAGGTAAAATGACCAAAATTCCCCTCGGACCCACGTCTCAGAATCAGGTAAAATTTATATTTCCAGAATCCTCACACTCTCACGAGTTCAGTCATACCAAAATTACCTAAATCAGACCTTAAATGGTCCCTCAAATCATCACTCAAAGGTCTCTAATTAATCAAGTCCTAAACCCCAAATTACCACTGATTTTCCTTAAAATTTCATGCTTATAATGATAAAAATCACTCCAATAACGAGTTTAGGGACCAAAGACCTTAACCCAATGAACTCCTCTAAAAATCTCCCTCGAAAATGCTCCCCAAAGCTTTTTCCTGTTTTAAAAGAGGTGAAAATAGCTCAAATTCGCGAAGGCAAGAAATTATGTGTTTCTGCCCAGCTAATCCACTTATCCGGCTCTGGGACCACATTTTCCCACTTCTGTGAGGACATGTTCGCATCTGCGACATTTTACTTAAATCAATTTTCCGCTTCTGCGATAGCCATTTTGCATTTGCGGTCTCGCAGGTGCGTTACCCTTCTCACACCTACGGCTCTTAGAGCTGGACCAAATTCCGCTTTTGCATCCATTAGCCTCTTCTGTGGTGCCTCGCTGCGGTCACACACATGCATGTGCGGTTATGATAGGTTTAGTAATGAAAATCTTCCTAACTCCAAATTCAACTTTCGTCAAGCACCCGAAACTCACCCGAGGCCCCCAGGACCTAAACCAATCATGCCCACCAATACTAAAACATCATTCAAACTCTTTCCAACCTTCGAAACGCTCAAAACGACATCAAAACACCCATTTAACATCGGATTCAAGCTTAAGAACTTCAAAAACTCATAAACTATGCTTTCGATCAAAAAGTCTATCAAAACTCGTTCGAATGACCTGAAAATTTGCACACATGTCACATTCAACACTATAGATCTACTCCAACTTCTTGAATTCCATTACGACCATCGGACCAAAATCTCACTATCGAAATGGAAACTTTAAAAAGTCGACTTTCGGCATTTCAAGCCTAAATTTGCTACGGATCTCCAAAACATAATCCGATCATCCCCCTAAGCCCGAAATCACTCAATGGACCTAACAAAACCGTCAGAATTCCATTCCGATGTCGTTTTTATACTGTTCTAACTACGATCAAATTTCTAACACTTAAGCTCTCATTTAGGGACTAAGTGTCCCGAAACTCTCCGAAACTCAAAATCGAACATCCTTACAATTCAAGATAGCAGAAACAAATAGGGAAAGAAATTAATAGGGAATCGGGGCATAAATTCTTAAGACGACCAGCCAGGTCGTCACAAGGTATAATTGGTTGAATTCTTGAGGGCCTCGGGTGGATTATGAAAGGTTAATGGATCAATTTTTTTACTTAAGATTTTCTAAAGGTTAATGCTTTTGGTGTAATCGCACCTGCGTGACTTTGGCCGCAGGTGCGAGACCGCATCTGCGGCGTATTGGTCGCAGAAGAGGAAATAGATTGGAGCTAGGGAAGTCACATGAGCTGACATTTGGGCGCACCTGCAAGCACGCAGGTGCGAAGTCAAAGTCTACACAAGAGGAAAAGGGCGCATGTGCGAAGAAGGCGCCGCAAAAGCCGCTAGTGTTCCGCAGGTGTTGAAATGTCGCTGGGCAGAACAGTTTTTATAAACGGGGATTTGGCCAATTTTTCTCCCATTTTCATTTGGTTTGGGCGATTTTTGAGAGCTTCAAGGGGAGATTTTCTTCAAGTAACTCAAGGTAAGTGATTTCCATTTATTATAAGTTAAATACATGGTTTGTATAAGGACTTAAACATGGACATTAGTAGAAATTATGGGATTTTTGGTAGAAAATTTAGAATTAGGTATTTTGGATTTTTGACCACTAATTTAGGCATGGAATTGAGAATAAATTATATATTTGAGTTTGTGAAAACCGGGTACGTAGGCCCGAGAGTGATTTTATCGACTTTTCAAACGGAGTTGAAAATGGTTGTAAATAGGATTTTGATGAGTATTATAGTATATATTTATAGATTTGCTCATTTATAGACTATTTTTGGAGCGTTGGGCATCGATTTGAGTCGTTCGAATGGCTTGGGAGTCGGTTATGGAACTTTAGAGCGTGGTAAGTCTCATTTCTAACCTTGTAAGAAGGAATTAACCTCATAGGTGAACTAAATTAATACATGCTTCTATTTGTGGGGGCTACATAAGCACGAGGTAATGAGAGTCTGTACATAGCTACTAATTATTCATGTGTCCGGGTAGTTCTATGTTTACCCCATGATTTGCTGATACCATTATTTGATCCTGTTATTTACTTGCCTTGAAGGAATTTAGATCGAGTATGCTTATTAAATGCCTTGAAGAGAGTTGAAATTAAGGATTTCGGGACTTGAAAGTTTCATTTGGATTTCATATGTTGAAAAGAATTAAAGAATATTATAAAAATAATTATTTGATAAATTCTATGTGTAACCATATCACAATTATATTCTGCGAGCGGGGTAAATTTTCACTACTCTTATGGGATCGGGTTGTTCATCTTGGAAGGATTGTGCATTTCACTCTTATGGGATGCGGCCGTTCGCCTCGGCAGGATCTATGTACCACACTCTCATAGGAGCGGGCCGTTCGCCTCAGCAGGTTACTAAATACATCTACGGTTCGTGTCGTTCGACCCTCGGCAGTGCACTGTTTTATTATTATATTGGATCAAGTCGTACACCATGGCATTTCCTATATCATATCATCTTGGAATTGTGCGTAATGTTCGGCAAGCAGCCAGTATATTCGTGAGTTGTCCGGGTTTGAATTTATGATAATCTACTTGATGAGGTCCACTACACCCTTATGTCTGCTCCGATTAAAGAGAGAATTTCTATTGGGAAGCTTGAGTTCATTATAAAGAGGGAAAAATTGTATCATGTACCTTTATGTTTATTTAATTCATTTTTTTACTCTGCCCCACATTTATTTACCTCTTTACCGTACATGATATTATTGGACCACTAGTAAGTGTTGGAGTTGACTTCTCGTCACTACTTCTTCGAGGTTAGACTGGATACTTGCTAGGTACGCATTCTCTTCGTACTCATACTACACTTGCTATACATTTTGTTGTATAGGCACATGCACATATAGCGGCCTCGTGGGCGCAACAACGTGGTTGATGCCTGGACTTAGGTGAGCTGCATCTTGTGTTACAGTACGCAATCAGCATAGTCTCCTTCAGAGTATTTGTATTTTTCTTTTCCGCCCAAATTTGTATTCCGGATGGATGATGTATAGTGTTTTATTTTTTCTAATTGATGCTCATGCACTCGTGACATCGGGTTCTGGGATGATTATGGGATATTCGGTATTGAAATTGGAAACATTATTATTTATTCTGTAAAGTTCATCTTTTACTAGTTAAATTGAAGGAAATTTATAATTTTAAAAATATTAAAATAAGAATTTAATTAACTATTTAGTGTTGGCTTTCTTGACAATGGTATCCATAGGCATCAAGACGTTTAACGGATTTTGGGTCGTGACACGATGCACTAGTAGCAAAAAAGGCTCGACCCCGTCCTCCACAACCCCCTACCCTAGCAAACCCGTCCCACCTCTTACCAATCTGGGTTGAACCGGGTTGTTAGTGGCCCGGCCCTCCCCGATTAACACTCTTAATTTTAAGTATGTTATTTTAAAAAAAAATTATATTTTACAATGTATTTAAAGATTAATCAATTCATCCAAACTTCAGGACTAAGTATCCTAAATTTTTAAGCTCCTAATTTGAAATTCAGGACTTAGTGTCCTATATTTTTGAGCTACTAATCTTAAGATCTAGGACTAAGTATTCTGAAATTTTTAGATTGCTAATTTGAAATTTAGGACTAAGTATCCTAAATTAATGAACTACTAATTTAAAATTCAGGACATAATATTCTAATTTCTGGACACAAATTTCGAACTTTATGACTCGATATCCTGAAGTTTGAACTTTGAGGTTTAAACTTCAGGACCCATGTCCTGAAGTTTGAGCGAATTTGCTAATCTTTAAATACATTATAAATTGTGGATATATTTTAAATAACACACTTAAAAGTGGCTACCTAGTGTTATTTTCACTAAATTATTTAAGTTTAAAATACACATTTAAATAAGAGAAACAACCCATTTATGTTCATTTATAACTAGCTTATTATAAAAATTGGCCAATTCATAAAATACTACTATTATTAGCCAAATATGACCAATACTAGCCAATAATCTATTTGTAGCTAAAAATGTCAAATTTTTGTTTGCTTTTGAGTGGGTGTTATTGGAATAGATTGGGCACACCTTAAGAAGCTTGAATCTCAGTTTTGGAATTATTTGGTACAGTTTTGAGGTGGTTTGAATTAAAAATTCGAAGTAGAAGATGAACATGAAAAAAATGATATGTGTATCACAATTGTATATCATTTGTATATCACATATGTATCATATTTGTATCAAATGTGTATCACATGTATATCCATGTATACCTGTGTGTGAGATATATGCGTGATACATATGTCACAGAAGAATTTGTTGAAATCGATTTTAACAACGAATTTTGATACAAAGTCAGTCCAGATCACCTTCAATCGTCCTTAAGTTTTGTATATTGATTCATCTATATGTTTTCAATGAATTTCAACCATACAATTGAAAGGTTCTTTTTTTGCTTAGATTTCTGAAAACTTGTGTGTGTGTGTGTGTGTGTGT
>MU672616.1:0-18321 GCA_026770625.1 Nicotiana glauca | reverse complement strand
AGGAAAAGGTTACGACGTTATATATGCACCACCACCTGATCAGCTGGTATATGTTGAATATATTGCTGACAGTGGTCGAGATGTAGAGGAAAAGGTTACGACGTTATATATGCACCACCACCTGATCAGCTGGTATATGTTGAATATATTGCTGACAGTGGTCGAGATGATACGATATGATACCCTCAGTGGTTTTATGATATTATGTACACCCATATCTATGCATGGCATGGCATTTAGACGCATGTGCATGACGTTATAAATGTTTTAGAATTTACAAAGTTATTCAGATTTAAAGATGTATTTCTATATTCCATGTTTCATCCATGTCTTTTACGTACTAATATTCATGCCTTACATACTCAGTATATTTTTCGTACTGACACCCTATTTTATGAGGCCTGCGTATCATTCCCGCAGGTACAGGTAGGCAACCGACGGCCCCCCTTCTTAGGATCCATGATCAGCGAGAGTTGGCGTGCTCCATTTGATCCCAAGCTGCTTTTGATTTTGCTACGATATGTTTGTATTGCAGTCCCGTCTTTTTACAGCTATATTTCTATTAGATGTTTGTAGACAGTATGTCTAGTTGGGTCTATGTGGCCTTGTCGACTTTCAGTTTTTTATGTATAGTTATCTATAGCAGCCTTGTCGGTTCGCCCACTGTATTCTGCATGTATACGTACATATGCCTTGATGGCAGGTTTCCTTCACGTATGTTAATTTCGTAATGTAGCAGATGTT
The DNA here is from genome assembly GCA_026770625.1 of Nicotiana glauca. Taxonomy (NCBI): domain Eukaryota; kingdom Viridiplantae; phylum Streptophyta; class Magnoliopsida; order Solanales; family Solanaceae; genus Nicotiana; species Nicotiana glauca. Next base: position 17,577 of record MU672616.1, on the reverse strand, counting down.
ATTCAGGTTCATATCTTAGGCGTATTCTTAGGAGTGTTTGATAGGTAAGATTCAGGCACCCGTCGCGACCCATCGGTTTGGGTCGTGATAAAGTGGTATCAGAGCATTCTGCCCTAGGGTTGTCTATAGACCGTGTCTAGTAGAGTCTTATTTATGGGTGTGTCGTGCACTACACTTATAAACATGAGGCTACAGGACATATATGATGTTATCCTCTCTTTTTATCTCATATCGTGCGATACAAGAATTCATGTTCCTAACGATATGGTATATTTTTAGCAATGCCTCTAAAGAGTACGCAGGTAAAGTCTGTGGCCGGTGAGACTACTATTCGAGCACCATGAGTTACCAGGGCTCGGGGAGAGTCTCATGGCAAGGTTCCATCTCAGACTATACATACCCCGCCCTTTCTAGAAGAGCTCCGAGGGGCACCAGCTCTAGCGCCCGCCCCTGTACGTTCAGTACCTCAGCCGGATGCACCGGGTCAGGAGATGAGAGATGATATTCAGCTATTAACCCGATTAGTAGCCGTGCAAGCTCGACGTTGGAAAATTGGTATTGGTCATGCAGATAGGTCCGTTAGTGCGAGGTTTACGACTTCATTAATTTAGACCCTCCAGTATTCACTGGGGCAGACACGAATGATGACCCCCGGGTATTTATTGATAGGGTGCAGATGATGTTAAGGGTAATGAAAGTCACTGCGACTGAGTCGGTTGAGCTAGCTTCCTATAGACTCCGAGATGTTGCAGTTAATTGGTACGAGTCTTGGGGATTGTCCTGAGGTGAGGATGCACCTCCAACAGTATGGCATGAGTTTACACAAGCTTTTCTTCGTCATTATCTACCACCAAGGCTTAGGAGAGCCAGAGTTGATAGGTTCTTGACCTTTCGATAGGGTAACCTGAGTGTTCAGGAGTACAATCTTCAGTTTGATTCGTTGGCTAGGTATGCTCCCACTATTGTATCTAAGATAGAGGATCGGGTTCACTGGTTCGCGATAGGATTAGATCCTCACTTGCTTAACGATTGTATGTCGGTCTCACTTCAGCCAGACATGGATATTTCTCGTATTCAGGCATACGCTCAGGGTGTAGAGGAGCGTAAACAGAAATAGAGGGCCGATCGTGAGCATGATAGGGCCCAAAATAAGAGAGTGAGGTCTTTGGGTCCTTCTGGTGAGTTTCGAGGTGGTCATAGGCAGCAGTACTTAAGGTATCCATCCCAGCCCTCGGCTAGCACGCCCCCTCAGGTTGGCTGTAAGAGATTTGATCATTCTACTTATTCAGGGTCTGGTCAGAATTCCAGGGCCTCAGGTTCTCAGTATAGGGGTGAGTCAAATCAGATAAGGCCACCCTTGCCACGATGCACTCAATGTGGTAAGCAACATACCAGGTAGTATCGTATGGGATTAGGTATTTATTATACTTGTAGTTATCCGAGCCACATTATGAGGGATTATCCGGCGAGAGGTAATGCAAGCATAGCTCAGCCGTCGGGATCTGTAGTTGGTTCGTCATCATCAGTACGCCCCTTGGGCATGGTCACTAAGCACCAATAAGTCGTGGTAGAGGTAGAGGCAGATCATCTAGCTCAAGCGGCCCTCAGAACCACATTGTGTTGGCAGGACGATAGGACCTGGAGTCATCGCCTGATGTTGTTACAAGTATATTATCAGTCTCCTCATATGATGTATATGTACTGATTGACACAGGTTCCACCTTATCATACGTTATTCCGCTAGTTGCTGGTAAGTTTGGAATAAAACCTGAATTGGTTAAACCTTTTGAGGTATCTACACCAGTTAGGGACTCGATGATAGCTAAGCAAGTATATAGGTGTTGTATAATAGTAGTTCATGGTCGATATACCATAGCAGACTTAATCGAGTTAGATATGATAGAATTTGATGTTATAATGGGTATGGATTGGTTGGCGTCTTGTCATGCAAACGTTGATTGTAGATCAAAGATAGTCCGATTTCAATTTCTAGGGGAGCCTGTTTTGAAGTGGAAAGGTAACACGGCATCGCCAAGAGGTAGATTTATTTCCTATCTCAAGGAAAGGAAGATGATCAGAAAGGGCTGTATCTATCATTTAGTTCGGGTTCAGGATGTGGAAGTGGAGTCACCAACCATTCAGTCCTTTCTTGTGGTGAATAAGTTTCCCGATGTTTTTCCCGAGGAGCTTCCGGGTCTCCTGCCAGAGCAAGAAATTGAGTTTTCTATTAACCTACTACCAGATACTCACCTAATATCCATTCCTCCCTATAGAATGGCCCCTGTAGAGCTGAAAGAGTTAAAGGAACAACTAAGAGACTTGCTTGAAAATGGTTTTATCAAACCTAGTACATCACTGTAGGGAGCACCTGTGTTGTTTGTGAGAAAAAAGATGGTTCCTTACGAATGTGTATTGATTATAGGCAACTGAATAGGGTGACAATCAAGAATAAGTACCCGCTCCAAAGAATTGATGATTTACTTGATCAGTTGCAAGGTGCCAAATGTTTTTCAAAGATAGACTTGAGGTCTGGGTACCATCAGATAAGGGTTAAGGATGAAGATATTCCGAAGATAGCATTCATGACTAGATATGGGCACTTTGAGTTTTGGGTTATGTCATTCGATCTGACCAATGCCCCAGCAGTATTCATGGATTTGATGAATCGTGTGTTCAAGCCTTTTTTAAATCTATTCGTAATTGTATTTATCGATGATATATTGGTGTATTCCCGTTCAGAGGATGAGCATGCTGATCATCTGCGTACTATGCTCAGAATTCTACAAGAAGGGAAATTGTATGCAAAATTTTCTAAATGTGAATTCCGGTTGAGCTCTGTAGCTTTTCTTGGGCATGTCATTTCGGGTGAAGGCATCCGGGTGGATACACAAAAGATTGAGGCAGTAAAGACTTGGCCTAGACCCATAATACTGACAAAGGTTCGTAGCTTTCTCAATTTGGCAGGTTATTACAAAAGATTCATCGAAGGATTTTCTTCCCTTTCAGCGCCTTTGACAAAGTTGACTCAGAAGGGAGCAAAGTTTCAATGGACTGATGCGTGCGAACGGAGTTTCCAATCATTAAAGGAAAGATTAACGTCATCACCGGTTCTAACATTTCCAGAAGGGGCCGATGGTTATGTGATCTATTGTGACGCTTCAGGCGTTGGATTGGGTTGTGTGCTGATGTAGCATGGTAAGATTGTGGCTTATACTTCTAGACAACTAAGAAAGCACGAGAAGAACTGCCCGACCCACTATTTAGAGTTAGTCGTGGTGATCCATGCACTAAAGATGTGAAGGCACTACTTGCATGGCATTCATGTTGATATCTATACGGATCATAAGAGCCTCTAGTACATCTTCAAGCAAAAAGAATTGAATCTACTTCAAAGAAGATGGTTGGAGCTACTTAAAGACTATGACATTGATATTTTATACCATCCGGGGAAGGTGAACGTAGTAGCCGACGCCCTCAGCCGTAGATCTATGGGTAGCCTGTCGTATTTATGACCAGAAAAGAGGGGAATAGCCCATGAGATTCATCAGCTAGCTAGTCTTGAACTTCGGTTACTGGACTCAAGTGACGTTGGAATTACTCTTAATGATATATCAACATACTCTTTAGTAACTAAAGTAAATTAACGCCAGTACGAGGATCATGTATTAGTTCATTATAGGGATACCCTCTTCAGAAGGAGAAGACATAATTTGAAATTACAGAATATAGGGTCCTCAGATATAAATGGCGATTATGTGTGCCTAAAGTTGTAGGGCTGCGTCAGTAGGTTATGGGAGAAACTCACTATTCTCGTTATTCTATCCATCCAGGAGCAACAAAGATATATCATGACATCAGGGAAGTATATTTTTTTTTATAACATAATGAAAAAGGATATAGCAGAATTTGTTGCTCAGTGTCCTAACTGTCAGCAGGTTAAGATTGAGCATAAAAACCCGGTGAATTATTGCAGGCTATGGAGATTCTGACTTGGAAATGGGAATGGATGTCATCGTAGGCTTACCTCGTACCCAACATAAGTTCGATTCGATATGGGTGGTTGTTAATAGGCTTACAAAGTCAGCCCATTTTCTCCCTATCAGAACTACATATTCCTCAGAGGATTATGCAAAGCTTTATATTAAGGAGATAGTATGGCTGCATGGTGTCCCTATATCTACTATCTCGGATAGAGGAGCTCAATTTACAGCTAACTTCTGGAGGTCCTTCCAAAAAGCATTGGGGACTCAAGTGAGTCATAGTACGACATTTCATCCCCAGACAGACGGACAGGATGAGCGTACTATTCAAACACTGGAGGATATGTTACGAGCTTGTATAATTGACTTCAAAGGTAGCTAGGATGATCATATACTGCTTGTTGAGTTCGCATATAATAATAACTACCTTTCCAATATTTAGATGGCTCCATACAAGTCTCTTTATGGACGGAAGTGTAGGTCGCCTATAGGGTGGTTTGATGTTGGAGAATCTGGATTAGATAGGCCAGACCTGGTTTAGCAAGGTCTATAAAAAGTAAAGCTTATCCGGGATCAACTATTGGCAGCTCAGAGTCTTCAAAAGTCATATTCTGACGTATGGCGACGAGAATTAGAGTTCGGGGTTGATGACTGGAAAATCTTAAAAGTGTCTCCTATGAAGGATGTGATGAGATATAGCAAGAAAGGCAAACTTAGCCCATGCTATATTGGGCCTCATAGGATCATTCGGAGAGTGGGCCGAGTAGCTTATGAGTTAGAATTTCCCTTAGAATTAGAGTCTTTCCATCCAGTTTTTCACGTATCTATGTTACCGAAATACATTGGCGATCCTACCCGAGTGGTGCCCACGGATGAAGTACAGATTACAGTGGACTTGTCATATGAGGAAATTTCGATTGCCATCTTAGACTGACAAAACTGCAAGCGGCGGAATAAGGAGGTAGCCTCCGTGAAAGTACTTTGGAGGAACAACAATGTGGAAGAAATGACTTCGGGAGGCCGAGGAAAACATGAATTCTAGATATCCCTGCCTATTTCCTCCTCTAGAGAAAGGTCCGACTGAGACATCATAATCATAAGGTACATGTACAAATTCTTGTGTTGGTTATTGTCGTTGGTCATGTGAGGCCATTGCCGTTATTAGTAATTGTGGTCCGGTGTGGCGTTGGATTATTAAGCTTCTATAGGGAGAGTTGGTAGTATTGTTGTTACAAAGGTGACTCTACGAAAGTTATATGAATCACGGAGATTTGAACATTCGAGGACGAATATTTCTAAAGGAGGAAAGGATGTTACATATCACATTTCCGTACGTTAAACTTTCATTTTTTATTAACCAACGTAGACTCGGAGATGAGATCATCTTGACGTTAACGTATTTATGCTATTTATAACAAGCGATAAAAAAGTGTTATGAAGGATAAAGGGGTACGCGGATTAGAGAAAACAAGCTTCTTTGAAAGTGGCCAATTTGAAAAAAAATACGGGTCGAGCGATAATACCCGATAATTATGAACTAGTACAATGCAAGGTACTATATGACCACGATAGTATAATATATAAAGTATACATGAAGTATTTTAAAAATAAATAGAATTTTAAGTAATTTGTGATAATTTTTAAATTATGCGGGTAATTAATTAATTACCGGATAATAGGACATTACCCAATTAACTAATAAGTGGATAAAAAAAATTAAACCCCCTCAAACGTGACAAGAAGCCACAAAGCTTAGAAAATGACTCGGTAGTCATAAATCTAGGTGGCTACCTAGGAATAACTTAATAATGACCTAAAGACTAAGTCTTAGAAAGACTTGAAAAACTTTACCCATTTTGTCTTTAGCTTCATTTAGTATCCTTGGCTTGAAACCAAGAACATTGAAGTAGAACATTTCGTCCAAACAATTCAACTCCTTAGCCAACAAATTTCGATTAAAATTTCAAAGAGCAACCAAATTTAATTTCAAGATTTGAAGCAGAATTTCCTCCATATTTCGCAGAAGCAGATTCGTTCAAATAATTTCAGGAACATGCATATTAAGGTCCTCCCTTCTTTCTTTTGGCATGGTCCATATAATACTAAAAAAACGATCAAATATACAGTTTCCATAAATTACTCTATTCATTGAAATAGTAGGGGTGTCTATATTCTTGATTCCCCATGAGAATTATTATTATCTTTTATTCATGGGTCTCAGAATAATACACAGTTGAAAAAGTTTAATCGGAAGGTATATTGAGATTATTACGTATTTTTATGTATTTCACTCATTTATACATGTGCATTGACCCATGACCAGATGGCGTAATATACACGTATATATATATATATATATATATGGGATATGGAAAAAGATTACGGCGTTATATACGCACCACCACCTGATCAGTTGGTATATGTTGATATGGGATATGGAAAAAGATTACGGCGTTATATACGCACCACCACCTGATCAGTTGGTATATGTTGATAATATTTCCCACATTTGGCCGAGATGATATGATGGGATACCCTCAGTGTCTTGATGATATTATGTACACCCATACCTATGCATGACACGTCATTTATACGCATGTACATGATGTTGTAAACGTTTTAGAATTTACAAAGTTATTCAGATTTAAAAATGTGTTTCTATATTCCATGTTTTATCTATGTCTTTTACGTACTAATTTTCATGCCTTACATACTCAGTACATTTTTCGTACTGACGCCATATTTCACGGGGCATGCGTTTCATTCCCGCAAGTGCAGGTAGGCAAGCTAACGGTCCCCCTTCTTAGGATCCCTGATCAGCGAGAGTTGGCGTGCTCCATTTGATCCGGAGCTGCTTTTGATTTTGGTACGATATGTTTATGTGTGTGTGTGTATATATATATATATATATATATATATATATATATATGTATGTATATGGGTATGATATGGCTATGTCCCGTCTTTGTACAACTATATTTTTATTAGAGGTCTGTAAATAGTATGTCTAGTTGGGTTATATGTGGCCTTGTCAACTTTCAGTTTTGGATGTATAGTTGTCTATAGCAGCCTTGCCGGCTCACCCACTATATTCTGCATGTATACGTACATATGCCTTGATGGCAGGTTTCCTTCACGTACGCTAATTTTGTAATGCAGCAGATGTTATTCAGGTTCATATCTTAGACGTATGCTTAGGGGTGTTTGATAAGTAAGACTCAGGCACCCGTTGCGGCCCATCAGTTTGGGTCATGACACTTAGTCCTGAGGAAAGTCACCCTAATAAAGGGAAGCTAGGCCCGAGTTGGGAAGGAACGTACCATATCCTCGGAGTGATCGGCAAGGGGTCCTACAAGCTCGGTACCATGGAAGGCAAACAACTTCCAAGCAATTGGAACATATCAATGCTCAAACGTTATTACTACTAAGGTATCTGATGGAAGACATCGAAACATCCTCTGACTCAAAGACCTTGGGTTTTAAAGCATGCATTGCACTCTTTTCCTTTGATCAGATTTTATCCCAAAAGGGGTTTTACCGACAAGGTTTTTAACGGGCTACATTTATATGCTACCTAAGGAGGACTCAACAAGTATTCAAGGTTCTCTCCAGCTACCCTCGAATATTGGGGGCATCCCCCTGAGAGATCGTCTTATCGGAGAGATCAAAATAATACAAAGAGGGTATCGATAGGAAGATGATGTATTGGGCCAAACGGTCAAATGAACCGTGTCCGCGTAAAATAATCGAACCCTCGACGGAAAAAACTATGTATACTTGTGCCAAGTAATCAAGGAATATTTCTTCCATCAAAACACTTTACGCTTTAAAGACGTTTTCTATTTTTCACAAGAAACAGCCTAAGGGCTAGAAATTTACCAAACACTCGAAAACTTCGAGCTCATAAGACATCAATGAGGCAACATCAAGTTTACAAGGAATGACACTGGAGCCAAAAAATTTTGATGTCTTGGGGATTGTCGCTGACTGTCGCCCTATCGAGGTATCAAAAACTCGAGGCCATAAGACCCCAAGCGGGCAACCTCGAGCCCGAAAGCCCTCCATATGGTGATGCTAGAAAATGTAAGATCTCTACGAGGCATTATCAACAGTGTAAGACCCCCGTAAGGCAACCTCAAGCTCAAAAGATCTCCATAAGGCAATACCAAATTTGTAAAACCTCAAGCAAGGCATGAACTATACTTATGCCAAATAACTTATTTGTAAGACCTCAAGTAAGGCATGTTCAAATTTATAAGACCTTACAAAAGGCATCATCCCGATCTTAAAGTCAAGGATATATATTCGAACTTGTAAGACCCCTAAAAAGGCATACCCTCAATATAGATGTCGAGGCTACCACATTCGGTAACTAAAAGGCTACGGCTAAACACAATGACTATGGTCACAACGGCCAAACTAACACGATTCGGGGATGCCCGACCGTAGCTATAAAATCACAGGCCTTCAATTACTTTGAAAATTCTTTGAAAAGAATCGATTAATCAGGCTACCCTCGGCATAAGCAAAAGAGCTTCGATCATGTCTGCTCCAAACAATAAAAAGACAATCGAAACAATTCAGCCATCGAGCGAAACCCCCCGAGGTGCTAATTTATCATTACATAACGACTCACATTCGAGGTTCTCATCGAACCGTCAAAGAGTCAGACAAACGTAAAAACTTCAAAAATCTTTAACGAGGGAAAAATAAAGCCTATATTAGAGGCCGCACCAACTCAATGCGTAAGAGCCTAAGCGCCAGCCTATATTAGAGGTTGCATTGACCCAACGCGTAAGAGCATAAGCACCAGCCTATGTTAGAGGTCGTACCAACCCAACGTGTAAAAGCCTAAGCACCAGCCTATATTAGAGGTTATACCGACCCAGTGCATAAGAGCCTAAAGGCCTGCTCAAATAACCTCAGGGCCGATACTTAGACTTAAAGGTCGATAAAGTTAAGTCGAAATTTGAGTCGAGGACTAAGCCCCAATGGTCAATTTTCGACTGCTACAAATCGCTCAGCAGTAGCAAGAACCTAAGGGTTTAATTTGATGTCCAAAATTTCGAACTAGTTATCAACAAGCGTCATAGTTTATTCCTAAAAAGCAAAGGAAAAATGAGAAATGATGAAAAATGAAAGGCCTTTTAGATATATATTGAAAATCCACAAGGGTGCATTTATAAGGCCTATGACTAAAGCCCTTACGAGGGAGAGAGAAAATAAAACTTAATCTACCACCGGGGTTGTGTCTTCGATGACTCCCTCGGGGGTTTTTCCTTCAACAGCTCTGGCCACGGCCCCCGGGTCTTCAATGGCCTCTTCTCCTTCGGGTATTTTTCCTTCATCTTCATCATCTTCCGAGCCACTGCTCGACTCACCTTCAGAAGTAAGCAGGGTCACAACCTCCTCTTCTAGGGACTTTACCCTCTCGATTTCGGCAGAAAAATAGATGCCCCTACATGTATATCCTTGATAGCCTGCCTCCGAGATTCTAACCGGTCATGCTCCACTCGGGTCAATCACATCTTGGCCTCCTCGGTCAACAATATCCTCTTTATAACAACATCCTTTTTATACGAGTATGTGAGCACCTCGGCTTCAACCCTAGCCCCGTAGAGCGCATCAACCAACTCAGTGTGAAGATCTTTATGTTTATTATTCTCTGCCCTCGCATCATAAAGTTTATGTCCGACTGAGACCACCTTCCTCTGGAGGGTATCTCTCTCAGAGGCTATCTCACTCACGTGCCGTTTGAGTTCAAGAATTTCAGTGTCTCTGACTCAGAGCACCTCCCTCAATAGGACATCTTTTTTCTCAAGCTTCAAAGATCTACCCAAAGGTGTTAAAACACTGAAGTCGGGTAAGCATATGGATAAAAACAAATTGAAACTGTATAGCCTGCTCAGTGAGATGAGTCCTCTCTCGAGACACCGCCTCCAAATAGTCCCAAAGACCATGGAATTCCTCCTCCTTCTTGATATAAACAGCTTTAAGCTCATCGGCTTCCGAGGTAAGCTTCATGCGCTCACCCTCATAGCGAGTCAACTCGGCTTGAAACCTGGCAAAGGTCCAATTATAAAGCACCTTGTCCTGGAACCAAGAAAGAAACAAAGTTAGAAAGATGAAGATCAGGGAACCGAGCAGAATTTACAAAACATTACCTGCTAATAAAGCATATCAATATCACTGAAAAAAAGTGAGGCGTCGAGCCCAGGGTTTTCCTAGGGCGCAGCAAAAAGCCTTTCAAACTCATCTTTATCTCTGACGGACACCCCCACATTGGAAGATTCTTTATTTTGGGCATCCTGTATATCCCTTGGAGGTAAAATCAGTCTCGGAGCGGAATCACTCACTTCAATAACTCTGTCTGGATCAATCAGGGTCATCTCTTATTTTTGGAGAACTTCAGAACTAGGCTCCTCCGGACCGCCTAGCGAATGCACCTCAACTCGAGGAATATTCTGGCCGTCAACCGACTCGGAGACATTACCCGATACACCCTTGAAGGCTCTTCAGCCTGAGGTGGGACAACGATAGCATTAAATTTCGACTTAGAAGCCACCGACCCAGCAACATGGGGGAGGTCAGGTTTTCTCCCCCATCGGGTGCTACCAAAGAATCATCTTTCTCCTCGCCTTCAGCTCGGGGACTCCCCGATACTTCTGGAGTTAAGGCTGCTGAATCAGCTTTAGGTTATTCCACTTTGGCCTTCTTGGATTTTGAAGGCTCAGTCGACGATTTCCTTTATTTTTTCTTCTTATTAAGTTTAGGGATATCCGCCTCCCCAGGCAGTGCTTCTCTCATCAAGGAGGCCTTTCCTAGACCTGCGCAAATAAAAAATATAAACACAGGGAATGAGGGCGCAATCAGTGATAATTCTTTTAAGAGAATCAATTACAGCAGAAGTGAGGGCTCATCGTAGTTCTTGGCCTCCTATCGAGCCCTAGACAGGTCTCACCATACAGCTAACCCAACTCGAGATTTCCTTAACCGCATCAGGGTACGCCGATACAGTTGCATCAGCGGAAGAAGTCAATTTATGGGGAAACTGATCCAAAGGGAAGAGGAAATACTTAATTAGCGTATCCACTTACGTTTCATGTTCCATTTTTCAGGGAACAACATCTTCTCCACTGGAATCAGGTCCAAGGTCCTAACTCGGACAAAACAGCTCATCTACCCTCTGTCCCCAACCTCGCCAGTACAAGCAAAAAAGTCTTTCGAGGCCCGACTGTGGAGCTTAATCAGGCCTCCATGGAAGAGTCGGGGACTGTACATCCTAATCAAGTGGTTGAGGGTGAAGGGCATACCCTTAATCATGTTCGCGAAATATCTGATCATATAAACTGTATGCCAAAATGGCGGATGAATTTGATCGAGGGTCAGTCGATATCGTTTGCAGAAGTCGAGGATCACGGGGTCTATTGAAGGCGAAGATGGCTCCACCAGGCCAAGAGTAAATGGATAGGTATACACACTAAGGAAGCCGGCCTTGCATGTCGTTATGTCCTCTCCCCGAGAAGGAATCTCTACCAGCACCGCGTCCCCCCAACGACAGTCAATCTTCACCTTCTCGACATCTACTAATAAACTAATATATCGAGACATAGGTTCACATCGTGACGACTTCAATGAAGGTTTGTCGACCTTGAAATCGGAGGTCGTTTCAAAGGATCCTATGATGCATTCCTCAAGTTGAGGGGGTACTGTTGCCTTTCCCTTAGACGGGCATGAAGAAGAGGAAGACACATCTTCTTTAGGGACAGAGGTGGGAGTCTTCTCCATTCTTCTTAAAAGATTTCAGAGGAGAAAAGAAATTATAATCGGAGAAAGGACACAAGAGAGAAGTAATAAGAACTCTTTGAAGGTTTGATGATACAGTAGAAATAAGGGGCGAATGAAGAAGTATTTATAGAGGCCAATCATGTGCGTTGGAGCAGGCCAAAAGATAGCCAACCATCGTAATCAATTTAAAGGCCTCTCAAGGGTTGTATGGACGCGACCTTTAGACAACCTTTAGTCACGTCAATCGTTTGATATATCGTAACTGACGTCATGATGGAAGTATCAAAGAGGCAAGAATTCAAGATCATTTCTTATCATTTTCAGTCTAAGAAACGCGAAAACTATCTATATACGGACAAAATCAGAAAGCCCGATTTTATGATCATTATGATATCTCATAGCCCGTCTTCAGAAACCTCGAGGCACAACTCGAGGTCCGACCCCAAGGGTTCCATATGGTCGATATCGGAGTAACGCAAATTGGTGGCTATCATTGACAAGCGGGAAATTTCCAAAGCCCATGGTCAAAGCTGACAATGCCTGCAAGAATGGTACAAGTCTGTACCGTACTATTAAGTAGTTGTACCAGCTACCTTTCTTTGTAATAATTATATATGTACCATGTTGGGATTCTCCCTCCTATATAAATGGAGGCCCTTGTTATTTCTTGGACACATGATATTCAATACAAGAACAAAAACATTCTCTGCTCTCTAATTTAAACATTTTCTATTGTTTTTCCTTTAATCTATTGCTTGCATTTATTGTGTTTCATTTATTGTTTCCTCATTTATTGCTCATCATTGATCATAAAGAATCCTCATTGAGGCCCTTGGAACTATTAGTCCTTCATTGATCATCTCCAGTCGAGCTCATTAGCTCAACCTCGAGGCCCAGCTTAGGCCAGTCCAAGACCCCGATCCACGACAATTCGGTTTGCATAACATAATGTCCTCAAGCTCTTATCTCATTTTCTTGACTCGCACTTAACATGTATTGATTAATAATTAGCATTAAAATAAATCACGTATTTTTAGAACCACAAAATTAAATTTAATTGTAATTACCATTTTCAAGGTAAACAAGTAATATAGCATGCCAAGTCAACATAAAGGACCAGTCAATGTCGCCAAATGTTCAAATGACATGGTTCAACCAATCACGGACAGTCTTATCACATAATTTTTGTGATAGTTAGTAACTCATGTGAACCAATAAAATTGAAGGAAAAAGAGTATGTGTTCATCACAAACTTCCTTCCCATATAACTTAAATAAATGTCCCTATAAAGCCAAAAGGAGATCGATAAAGATTAGAAGACGAAAAGGAGAAAATACATAGAGAATCCATTCTCTCCACTAGTGATCCGTAAGTCTTCCACATACTAAGGAGTCTTCGTCTTCAAGTGGTGAGCCACAAGTTTTCATTCTCCACAATTGTGATCAAATTCTGACTCTGCATTCGTGGTCAAATATCAACAACAAGTGGTCCATCAATTCAAGAACAAATAAAGCCCTTGAATTGATGATCCTGAGCAGAAGAATTATAGGAATTACATCTTTTAACTTAAGATTATTCAAAGTTGTAACTCACATAAATCATTTAAATACAAATATTATTATTTATCGCTATTTTTCTTGTCTTGATTATATTATTTTTCAGAAACGAAATTTAGTTATTACATGATTAATAGTTGGGGAAGCAAGTGGGTAGATCATAGGTGGGAAATGATTAAGAGGAAAGAGATAAACTAGAAGAAGAAATAATGCAAAGGGTGTGGATGGCTGATTAAAGACTCAATTTCTACACACTACTTCCCCATTTTACTTCTTCTTACTTTATTTGCATTTCCAATTTCAGACCTCTCATATAGTATACATGTGTTAATCACCAGCAGAATGTGTTGAATGAATCAAAATAATCAAAAAGTCAACCGGTAATGTAATACAATAAGAGTTCAAAGTGGAGTTTTGATTAGTAGGAATGGTTGGAACAATTAAATGCCAAACTAGGCATGTTGACGATTTTAATTAATCAATTTAATAGTTGGAGGTAAGTTGGTGGCATGGTGATTGTATTGGGTAAATTTGAGTTTATACATATCGAAGTGATTGAAAGATGACAGGTCATGACACGTAGGCAGGTCAAAGAATGTTGATTAGCAAAGAGACACGAGTTGCAACAGATACGAGTGAAAGCACAAGAAGAGGCATGAGCAAATATTCAAAAGACTCTATGCTCGTACCTACTTAAGTCTAAAAGCTGAGAAAAATGAACCTGACAGTACAAGAGAGCCCAAATACAATATTTAATAAGCATTTAATATTAAAAGCGTTAGAGAATCTGTATTAAATTACAATGATTATGTAACGTAGCATTTAATACCTTAATCGTCCATAATGACCTTATTATTACAAAGACAAAACGTATAACTTAGAAACAACTATAAAAAGGAGAAGACTGATCATTGGTAAGGACACGAAATACCAACTGAATATACTGAATTACTTTATTTTCTGCTATCTATTTTATTGCTATCAAATTCAATTTCTTTTATCTATTTTCGATCATCAGTAACCCGAGTTCTTCTAAAAATAAAGCTTTGACTGAAATTTCATTTTTTTGGTTAAACAAATTGGTTCCGTTACTGAAAATCTGATTATCTGTTCTTTCTTAACCTAACCTTTTTTGTTGCATCAACAACCATGTCAAACATCAATGACAACACCCAAGGAAACCCTCAACTCCAGGGTACTTTACATGATAACGCAATTCCTTCTCCACAAAGCTCCCATCGGAGGTCTCGAGAAGGCATTCCTGATGAATCTTATTCAAATGCAAATGCTCAATTTGAAAACAAAGAAGCCGTCAATGAAGCTTTACAAAAGCTAATCACTGAACAGGTCAATAAAGCTCTTGAGACCTTTGCCAACCAGTTACCTGTTGCACCTTCAACACCAATTCCAAATACCAACAATTTGGAAAACTCTCGTTCTGGGCTTGCTAATTCAGGAAGTGGTGGAATCCCCAGTGAGTCACGGGATAGAGAACCAGGTAACTTAGTTAATTCTAATTTACAAAATTTAGTATTAACATTGCAGAAACAGCTTAAGGAGCAAAGTGACCGCATAAAGAAAATACCTGGAGTACCGCCTGTAATCAAAGGGATAGATATGGACAAATATTCACAACAACCCTGGAAGCCAAGTGATTCTCCTCTCCTTATTCCAAAGAAATTTAAAATGCTCGATATTCCAAAATACGATGGAACAACTGATCCACGAGACCACGTGATTGCATTCACAACTGGCGTGAAAGGCAACAATTTGACCAAGCAAGAAATCGAATCAGTATTGGTCAAAAAATTTGGTGAAACACTCACTAGAGGAACATTAACATAGTATTCTCTTCTACCTGAAAATTCTATAAATTCGTTTGCTGAGCTTGCAGATTCGTTCATCAAAGCACATTCGGGAGCTCAAAAAGTCGAAAAAAGAATGAAGGATATTTTCAAAATCAAGCAAGGGGACTTAGAGTTTCTTAGGGAGTTCTTGGATAGGTTCCAGCGAGAAAGAATGACGTTACCACGAGTACCAGACAATTGGGCAGCTATAGCCTTCACCAGTAATTTGAATAAAAAAAAGCTGCGAAGCCACGAGGCAACTCAAAGAAATTCTTCGTGAATTCCCAGCAACAACATGGAATGACGTATACAATAGGTACAACACGAAGCTAAGAATAGAAGAGGATATTATCTCACGGTCTCTAAAAGAGGAAAAGGTAAGTTCGAGACAGGCTGAAATAGAAAAAAGGTCTGATAAAATAAATAGGAACCATACATGGGCCCAGCGGGAAAAAATTCACGGTCAAAGCATGATCATTCGAGGTACGACCATAGATCTAGAAATAGAGAATCAGGCTCATCATCAGGGTTTGGGAATGATCGCAATGCACGAGAATCACGGGATGACGATAAAAACCTGAAGGCACGATTTGGCGGTTCTAATTTTAATATAAGCACTTCTGAGCTCATAGCTGTTTTAAGAGACATGGGTGATAAGGTGCGGTGGCCAAAAGAAATAAGATCAAATCCAAACAGGCGCAATCTTGAGCACTAGTGCGAATTTCACAACAATCATGGTCACAAAATGGCAGATTGTAGGTTGCTACAAGGTGAAGTTGATCATCTGTTGAAGCAACAATATTTCACCGAGTTATTCAGCGAGAAAGGTAAGCAAGCATACATGAAGAATAGGCAGGAGCCCCCCAAACCACCTTCTCCCAAAAGAACCATCAATGTTATCAGCGGAGGTGAAGAAATCAATGGTGTGATGTATACAACAGCCAATAAGGTTTCCAAAGTCACAGTTACCCACGGGAAGCGGTTGCGACATGTCTTAGAGGAAGAAAATATTACGTTCGATGATGTAGATGTGGATGGCTTATTAACTCCACATAACAATGCACTGGTAATATCTTTACTTATACATGACACTAATATGAAATGAGTTTTGATTGATCCAGGAAGTTTTGTGAACATTATTTTTCTAAGAGTACTACATGAGATGCAAGACGAAGATAAATTAGTACCAAAAATTGCATACTTTGTTAGGATTTGACAATTCAACATTGTGACGAAAGGGGAAGTAATACTTACTACATTCGCAGAAGGAGTTGTCAAAGATACAAAGTTTTAGGTAGTGGGGATGGAAATAGCTTACAACATAATTATCGGGAGGCTATGGATCCACTAGATGGATGTCGTTCGATCAACCTTACATCAAGTCATTAAATTTCCAGCACCATGGGGAATATGTCAAATCCGTGGAGACCAACAGACATCCAGGAGCATCAACTCTGTGGCAGATTCAAGTACGAGAAATGAAGAAAAATAGCAATTACAGAACCCAGTTGAGGAGAGCACAACGCAAACCTCAACTAAACAAGGGCGAATAGATGTGGATTCAAGGCCCGATTCCATTCAAGAACCAGAAGAGGACGAAAATATCAAAACAACGATAGAAGAGCTGGAGGCTTTAGTATTGTTTATACACTGGCTTGAAAGAAAAGTCTACATAGGAGCCAATCTCAGCCCGAACATGAAACGTAAGTTGATTGAATTTTTAAAAGCTAACGCGGATTGTTTTGCTTGGTCCCATTCTGATATGACAGGAATACCATCGACGGTAATGACTTACAAATTAAATGAAGACCCGTGCTATCCACCGATCAAACAAAAGAAGAGAAAGCAAGGAACTTTCAAAAATCAGTTTATTCAAGATGAGGTCCAAAAATTATTAAAGAATGGGTCTATCCGCGAGGTAAAGTATCCTAATTGGTTAGCCAACACTGTTGTGGTACCTAAAAAGAAAGGTAAATGGTGAGTTTGTGTAGACTATACAGATCTTAACAAAGCTTGTCCTAAAGGTTCTTTCCCATTACCACATATAGATCAACTAAATGATGTTACTGCAGGGCACGAGTTATTAAGTTTTTTAGATGCATGCTCAGGATACAACCAAATCAAGATGGATCCCACAGATGAAGAAAAAACTTCGTTTATAACAGATCGGGGGACTTACTGTTATAAAGTAATGCCTTTTGGTCTCAAAATGCTGGTGCAACATATGATAGACTGGTAACTAAAATGTTTCAGGAACATTTGGGAAAAACTATGGAGGTTTATATAGACGATATGCTCGTTAAAACTCAGCATTCAGGAGATCATATATCACTGTGAGCACGTGATTTTTGCCTTATGTGAGAATTATTCCCAAAATTTCAAAATAAATGGTTTTGCATTGTGTGT